>JAVSCE010009038.1:0-23207 GCA_032199065.1 Smutsia gigantea
AAGAAATAGCATGTCATAAAATTCTATTATGAACTATTGGTCTACCACAAGCTTTTAAGAACTTATTTGGAAGAAACACGTGTTTGTATAATTCTCTGCATATCTTCTTTTCCATTACAGATTTCTCTAGATATTATCATTTACTATTACTTAATCTTCTTGGAGTTATAGGTGAAAGGAAGCACTTTCAAGTGAGGGATGGGACTACATGACATCTTTAATCAAGGAGTTTCCATAAAACTCTTTTATAAGAAGAAGGAAAAATATGGAAACAAGTTTAACATACACCGTATTCCTCAAAAAGTATAGTACTTTAACCATGATTAAGGTTAACACTAGTGATGTCATGTGAATATCATATATCCTTTGACAGATGTGATGAAAAGAGCAACTCACCTTTCTGGCATTCTTCCCCAAAACTCATAGCCCAGGTCTAATCATGAGAAAAACATAAAACATGCCCAAACTGAGTGATGTTCTATAGGCTACCTGACCAGTACTCTTCAAAACTGTCAAGGTCAAAAAAAAAATCAACGAGGAAAAAACCATAGACACTGTCATAGACTAGTCATTAAGGAGAATTGATAACTAAATGCAATGTGGTAACCTAGATTGGATACAGTAAAAGGACATTAATGGAAAATCTGAATGGTAAACAGTTCAGTTAATAGTAATGTACCGGTATTGGTTTCTTAGTTTGACAAATGTGCTATGATAATGTAAGAGGATCATGTTAGAGGAAACAAACTGGGTGAGAGGTATATAGGGACTCTCTATACATCTTTTCAACTTTTAGGAAAATATAAAATTTTTCCAAAATTATAAAAAGATCATTTTTTTAAAAAGTTGTGTTGAAGAATTCTGCCTCTGGTATGGCAGAGAGAGGTCTTAACAGACTGACCACCCTACAGATAACAAGTGTAAAATACAAACAACAACAACTACCTGAAGGTTCTGGAAAGTGAACAAAAATTGGCAGATTTTGGAGAGGAATTGAAACTTGGAAGGAGGCACCAGCACTGGGTGAGTTTCCTGTTTTTAAGACATTAGCCTGAGGTAGGCTGCAGTCACATCATGGCACAGGGCAACTAAACTGACAAAAAACCCAGAATCTTCCTGGGCTGAAGAACCTGAGTACTTAGTCTGGGTCAGCCATGATATATAAAAATGAGGAAGGAAATCTCAAAAGGAGAGTATCAAAGAAGGGAAGCTCCAAATTTTGTATACAGACTCCCCAAGTATCTGATTGCTGAAGCACATATGCAGGGAACAGACTTAAAGCAGATTGAATCTAAGACTAAAAGAATTGAATTGAGATGTTTTCCCCCACAGGTGAGATACAGTTTGCAGCTTGAATCTAATCAAGTTATCTGTTAAAAAAAAAAACACCATTTTACAAATAAAACAGAACTTAGAGTTTCCCAAATAAACATTAATAATGTCCAGAATACAATGTAAAATTTC
This sequence comes from Smutsia gigantea, assembly GCA_032199065.1. Lineage (NCBI taxonomy): Eukaryota > Metazoa > Chordata > Mammalia > Pholidota > Manidae > Smutsia > Smutsia gigantea. The sequence goes on from JAVSCE010009038.1 coordinate 1,465, forward strand.
TTGACGTATGAAGAACAAGAAAAGGGAAAGATCCTAACAAGAGCCAATCCTGAGATTATCCATTATGTTGGAATTATCAGAAAAGAACTTTAAAGTAGTTCTTACAGCCACGCTCAGTAGGTTAAAAGGAAAGCCATTGAAATGAATGAAAAGATAGGAAATCTCAGCAGAAAAATAGAAAATACAAAAAGAGCCAAATGAAAATTCTGGAACTGAAGAGTACAATTTCTTAAACTTAAAAAATCCCACGTGGCCTTAGTTGTAGAATGGAAATGAAAGAGGAAAGAGTCTGTGAATCTGAAGATACATCAATACAGTTTGTATAATCTGAAGAATAGAGAAAAAATTTTTTTTCATGAAAAATGCATCAGAAACTTATTAGAAAATACCAAAAGATAATATATATGTAATTGGAATTCCAAGAAAAGGAAAGAAAAGGAATGGGACAGAATAAATATTTGAAGAAAAATAATGGTTTGTAAACCTCCCAAATTTGGAGAAAGACATAAATGTACTGATTCAATAAGTTCAGTGAACTCCAAACAGGAGTGTAAAGAAAATTTACCTAGTCATGTTATAGATAAGCTGCTATAAACCAAAGATAATAGAAAATCTTGAAAGAAGGCCCAGAAAAACAACACATAAAGGGGAACAACAGTTTGCATCACTGTGGTTTTTTCATCAGAAACTATCATGTTTTCAGTAGACAGTGGAATGGCATCTTTAAAGTACTGAAAGAAAAACTTTCAACCTAGAATACTATATCCAGTAAAAATATCCTTCAAAACTGAAGGTGAAACAAAGATTTTTTTTTAGTACTCTTAGAATTTATTGCTAGTAGAACTGTACTACAAAAAAGTGCTGATGAAAGTTTTTCAGCCTAAAGTAAAACGATGTCCGAGGGAAGCTCAGATCTTTAGGAAGGGGTAAAGAACATAAAAAGTGGTATAGATGATGATTGATAGATAGATGATAGATTGATTTATATATATATCAGTAAATATTAAGAAAAATCTAGGTCTTGATCAGCTTAAAATGCCATCAAGCCAGCAGCTCAAGAAGCAGTGTCTCCCCTACCCGTCACTACAGTATTTGTAAAGAAACCAAAAACTTAAAGATTAATAGCTTTGAAGTCTAAGACTGACAACAATTGCCAGAATCAGTGAGGAATTCCCAGCTGAGTCAAACTGGAGTAAGAGCAAACAATAAATTTGAACTTTCCATGCTTTACCATGAGCCAAAAAGAATTTTTGTTCTATCACTACTTGTACCCAGAATCAAAATCCTAGGATCTACATCTAAGAAAAATAGGCATTGCACCTGGATTTTACAGATAACTATACAGTAAATGAGAAAATTGTTCAAAAGACAGAGGAAATACTTAAATATGATATTGATCTATCTTCAAGAATAACCAGAAGACTAATATTTTAACTTAAGTACCTACTACTCTTAGTCTGCAAACTCAGGCATGCAAGAAAAGCCTGTTTATACATAGATGAAATTAAAACCTATCTTGAGCCCCCATTTTGGAGGCTGTTAAGAAAGCAAATTTGCTTCTTTACTGAAACCCCTGTATACTTAGGGTAGAATCAGAATACAGGAGACTTTTGTAATAACTCTAAAACAGATAAAAAGCTTCTGACCTTCAGTCTAGTGCCATTGCCGACATTTTCTTTTTCTATGCCCAGAGTTGTTCTTTTATATCCAAAGATTGTCTGATTACTTGCCACATGTGGGGTACAGGTATCTTTGCTGATATAAAAACCTTGATGCTAGGAACAAGGCTCCCTAGTTGCTCCTTACAACCACTTCCTCTGGGGTCTTTCTGTTTTCTTAGGCAACTCAACTGAGTGACATGGTTCCTAGCTCATTCTCAGAGATGCAAGACATGATTCCCTCCCTTATTTGAAGGAATTTTCCCAATCTGCCTGACCTTTTTCTTTAAGATATACTGCTTTCTCCTCTTCTGGCTCTTATCAAATGAGCTTAGGTGTTTATGAAACTGAGATAACCTTGATTTTGGAATACTTCTCTTTTTAGTCCTGTAAAAATGCTTGAGATTAAGAATTACTAAGGAAAAAGAATTCCTGGATTCTTGCACAGGGCAGGAGAAAGAAGAAAATACAATAAGAGTGTACAAGTAAATTTCTATGAATTAAACATAGAATTTTATTATTTAATTTATTTTTGGATATGGGTAGGTCTCACAAACATTATGTCGAATGAAAGAAGCCAGACACAAAATAGTGTATACTATATCATTACATTTATATAAAGTATCCAAACAAGCAAAGCTATTCTATTCTGTTAGAAGTCATGAAAATGGGAACTAGTACCTTGCAAAGGAGCACAAAGAGAGCTTTCTGTTTCATAATCTGGATTGCTAGCACATGGATTTGTTCAATTTGTGAAAATTCTTCAAACTGTACACTTAAGAATTATATGTAATATATATGTCACTAAAAAATTAAAACAAAGTATTTTAAAGGAACAATTTTCTTTCATTGCTTTGAAAAAATTAACAGGTCTAAAGAAAACACCTATTTTTCAACATAGATTTTTGCTAAATAAATCCAGTATTTGACATAAATGAACCTAGAACATCCTCTATTTAGGAAAGGAAAATACATCAAAAGATTGTAAGGAATTGTAAAAGATGAAAATTGTATAGTCAGTGGTAAAAGAGATGGAATACACTTTCTGATGCGCAGTCCTAGTGAGTTTGCTTATGAAGAAATTGCTAAGCAACAAAGTTAGAAACAAATTACAAATATTTAAGTGTATTTTTCTGGAACAAGAAAATAACTATAGAGTTTCCAACTTCTTTAAGATTAGAAAGATCATTTTAAAAACTAGTGAGTAACAAAAACATATAGGAATTAACTTCACATTATTTTTAACTTTAAGAATTAAGTACAGTAGTATCTTCAGAAAAATTACTAATAGTAATTAATTGTAAATTAATTGATCTTAATAAGAAGATCATAATAATTAAGAATAAGTTTTCTATGAACTAATTTACTAAATTAAAATTCTGCCATATGTGTAAAGTGTTTAGTATTTCTTGTCCTGACAACAAACTGGCTTCTAGACCAAGATATTTCCATCAGTTGTCTTTAATCTCAAATTTAATCATACTTCCTATTTGTACGGCATTTAAAACTACAAAAATACTCTAAGAAAATTAGCCCAGTTTTACAGATATGGAAACTGAAGTTCAGAGATGTTAAGGGATTTTCCAATGATTATGTAGCTTGCATATATTTTGGAACCAGATGTTTGGATTCCCAATAAGTATTCTTTCCACTAAAAGAGTGCCACTTGTGAAAGAACTGTGAATTAAGAAAGTAGATCTGTGTTGGACCCATTCAAGCTATTCTAATAAAACTATACTTGACTGTATAATTTCTGCTAGTGGGAACTTTCACTTCAGGGTTCTCCAGAACACAGTTATACCAGCATTGCAGTAGTGTACAGATGCATCGGTAGCGACAGGATAATTCCATCTGGATTGACAATCCTAAATGTGTTAGCATAAGTATTTTATGTGGTTTAATTTTTCTCCCTGATTTTCTTTGATTGCAGTTCTCCAGAACAAAAGGAAAAATGGCTCTCTCTCCTTCAGAGGTATTTTTTCAGTGTACATGTTTTTAATATTTAACCTGTAGTTAAATGAATTAAATTATTTTCTGCAGACTGTTCCCTTCTCGATAATAGAAATTGTTCATTTGTCCTCAAAATAAGCTTTTATTTAGACTGTACATTAGTTGCTACATACTGTAAATAGTGTTCTCTCATTACACGTATTTCTACTTTCTAGGAAGGAGAATATTGAGGTCTGGTTAGATCATTTTAGACAGCAATTAGTCAGTAAACTCTCCCATCTCTTTCTCTGTCTCCAGTCTTCTGTTTGGAGCTAACAGTTTCCTCAAAGCATGTATTAAGTTTCCAGTTTTCTGCTAAGCATCTCAAAAATCAATTATTATCCCTACCTTTGAGCATACAGACTAAAATGTCTATTTAGGTTCATTTCTTATTCCCGTAGTCCTTCCCTCCTTCCTCCCTTCTTTCTCTTCCCAAGCAATGAGATTACCAAGATTTACACTCCACTGGATAGCTAAATGAGAAGTAAAAGTCCATTGTTTTGGTTTGGTCTAATGAATTATTATATATGTTCCTGTCCTTGTCAGTAAGGTCTGGGCCTGTCCAGAGAAGGCAGGAAAGCTTTGAGGATAGCACATCACCCAGAGGTGCCTTAACCTGACTGTAATGCTCAAACCTCACTTGAATTAGATCTCCCATTCTTTTTTGTGTCCATACCTAATGTCCTGAGAATTTTTTATTCTCTTCCAACCCATAATGTAGTCTGGTTTTGCTGAGTCTTTCCATCTGTCTTTTTAAAAAATAGCATATAAGTATATTGAAAATGCTAGCAAAATAGATTGATTTAAAAATAAACCATTAGCAAAATCCATCTGACTCAGTGTTGTTTTGGGTCATTGTTGCATTTGATTAGATACATCAATCTAGAGAAAGAGAAGGACTATCCGAAGAGCATTCCCCTCAAAATCTTCGCCAAGGACATTGGGAATTGTGCCTATGTAAGTGTTTCTAAGCCAGAAAATTAAATTCCAAGTTCCTGCATAAGGCAGAACACCATGGATTCAAAAAAAAAAGGCAGACAGATTGTGTATGTGCTATGGAAGGTGGGCATTTAGAAATACCTTTGTGAGAAAGTGCATTTTCCTAGGTTATATGTATGTCTTTATATATATGGAAAGTAAACTCTAGAGAAAATGAAGCAAGAGAAATTTATATTAACTACAGTGTTTAACATTTACACTTGAAAAGAGTATTTCTTGTCAGATATCTCTTTTCTCTGGCATTAATGTTTCTCTGGATCCTTTAAGTAGTAGCTGTAGAGACGTGTAGTAAAGCCAAATCCATAAGAGTACATTTCCTATTAGTATTAAGCAATTTTTTTTCCAACTTGTCACTTCTTATGTAGAGAATGGTTTTAGAACGTTCTTCATTCTTTGAGTTTTTAGGGATTGAATCCCTCAGGTTAGTAAATGGATGAGCTGGGAGAGATAATATTTTTAAGGGATCAGCATTTTTCTACCTCACAGTTTTTATCATATTGGTCAAGTAAAAATTAAATCTAGCCTCACTTATTATGTGTAATTTGATTGAATTATAGTTCAATTACAGTACAAGATAACTGAAATACAGTACAAGTACCAAAGTGTTATCAATGATGAACAAAATGGAAGCTTATGATTATTTTTTTAATTTGGATTGTCATACTTCACAGTAGCCATAGGTCACACAAAATAGTTTTGCATGTGGAAGAATATGTAGTATGAAACAGTTATGTTTTGGTCCAAAGCAAGAATTATGCAAATATTCTGATAGGAGTGCCAGATGTCACTGCTTCAGGGAAATACTCAATTTTTATAGTATGAAACTACTAAGATCTCCTATAGAAAACTAGCAAAAAAAAATCCCAAAAAACAAAACAAAAAAAAAACACCGTTTTTCTACCATCTTTGATTTAGCTGTTGTGGCAATTTGTTACACTCAGGATTTTCTTGGAAAATCCCTTGAGTTTTTTAAACACTTTGAGTATATGGACTGGTACCCCACTGTCTTTTGAAAGAGAAGACGAGATGTAGTCAGGTCAGGTGCTCTGTTTTTATCACTAGTACACTGGTTAAGCCAACAATGATGTGACACACTGTCCTTTGCTCTCTAAAGTTGCTTTATGGCAAGAGCTCTGCTTCCAGAAGAAGTGGTTCCTCCACAAAATAGAGTGCATGTATGGGAAGCATACATTCTTTCTTTATCCTCAGCCTTTAGTTATGCACAGCCTATCAGTGAATTCTGCTAATATGGAGAAAAATAGTGACATCTTCACTTTTGTCTGTTTATTTGTTTACTGGCCAGAGAGCACTATCTGCTGAAATTCATTCATTTTGTCTACCAGAGAGACATGCAAGGGAAAATGTATATCCCATAATTACTGTTTTGAACATATGTGCCAATATTAAGAAAGATCATTATCTTAGTAAACAGGTATATTAGGAGTGGTTCTTAATATTACAGGATAGATTCTGTACTTTCAGACTTCTTTAAATTAAATGGAGGAATTTTCAGGCTTTAAGAAAAAAGAAGCCTTTCATGAAATTATATCTCAACTTAGAGTCCATAATATAAACCATCTGTGACACTCTAGGAGAAGATAAGCACTGGGTTGGGGGCTCTAAGCCCTGCTGGGTTCTGAGACATTTTTGCATAATCCTTGGAGCTACAAGGAACATAATTGAAATTAATTAACAAACAACCTAAGAGGCAATTTGTCATGTCAAATAATTGGCTTATAGAGAAAAAATACTATAATGGAAGGATAAATGAATTATCAGTGAATTTTACTTAGCGTTATTTTTATATCATTATATTATTTTTGTATCATTTTGTTTCCATTTGTTACTTATTTGTGCCATATAAGCCTTATCAGGGACACTTCCTAATTGCTGATTTATCTGATAATTATACAAAACATATGTGCATAGAAAACATTTCTTTTTTGATAGCCTAGCATTGTCTTATATTTAAATAATGTCCTGGAATTCAGTGAACTCTACAGATATCTCAGAATCGTGTTAATCCCTTTTCTGTTTGTTTCAAACTGTTTTTCTATTTTTAAGTAGTAATTTCTCAATTTTACTTTATCACAACACTGTTATAGATACACTATTCAATAACAGAGTTAAAACGGAATTGAGCTTTTTCAAAATTTTCAATCCTGTTTGTTAGACTCATTGGTTTTAAGGCCTTTACAGATTACAACAATGAAAACTGCAGTAGCCAAACTGCCTGATACAAAGAAAGTGCTCGATAGTGGTTTTTAGAAATGCTAAACTTTAAATGTCTTTTATGAACCAGTTCTTATTCTGATTTACCCCAATTGACTTTTTACCATGCAAAGAAATAAAAACCCACACTATTAAAATAGTTCTCAGGAAGAAATATAAAGTGATCAAGGTTTCTCCCTTTTTTATTACACATTGCATTATGGAAATACAATCACAGAAATGATGAAGAGGACCAACCTCACCAACTTTTATTTTTTGCTTGGGAGGGTGTTCCGTGTACTCTCTCTGAAATACATTTATTCTTTTTCTTCCTTGTTTAGGCCTTTATATTTTGTGAGCACATATTCTTTAGTTTAAGAGAAGTAGGTGTTTTATTAAAAGGCATAATACATGATGGAATAAAAGTAACTTAAAATCAAGAGTTTGTATTCCATTTAAGTCATGTATTTTATTCTATCAACACCTGAAATCAAGATTTGCCTTTGGATAATCATTTGACAATAATTATTTGTGTACCTATTTTAAAATCCTTTTTTTATAACTATATTTCTTATATCTTTTTTCCTACAGTCTAAAACTATAACAGTAACAAATTCAGATACAGCAAGTGAAGTTATCAACATGTCACTACCAATGCTAGGGATAACTGTAAGTTACTGTTAGATATTCTTATTTAAACACAAACTCTGATACCTTAGATTCATGTAAATATTATCCCTTCTATCATATGAGCTGATTACTAGAGATATCAAACTCATATTTAGTCCCCAAAAATGTAGAAAATAAGGAGAATAAAGCCTTACTATTAGCTTAGTATTGGGTATTATTCTTCTGCTCCCATTTTAAAACCTGCGTGAACTGAAAAGCATAATAACATAAGACTAAAATTTTAGAATGATAATAATATGTATTTTTATTGTACATAGTATATACATATGCATTTAAGGTTTTTCTTGGTATGAAATTCTTAATAAGAAAGTTTTAGCCTCTTCTCCCTTCCCACTTGTCACTATATGACTATTCTTTCCCTATCTCCTTTTCTGGTTTTTCTCTCTTAACTAATTCTCTCATTATCCCTAAGATTCAGTCAGTCTTAGGATGGTGAATTGAAGCAGGCACCTCTGCATTGATTTCTAAGCTTATATAATTATATCTTGGAAGACAGTGAATAATTTAAGGGAAAGGAAGGGAGATTAACTAATGACATGACTCATTTTATTATTTATCCTTTTCCTTTGGATAAATTCATCAGTCTCCTCAGACCAAAAATATTTCTATTCATTGTAATTAGGAATTGAAGCTATTTAGTTATACTGTTCTAAGGGAGTATTACAGTGTTTTCAGACACTAAAAAAAGAAAGGATTTTTATGAGGTTGCTCTTGCTTTTGCAATAAAAAATTTTTTGACTAGAGGATGGGGAAGGAAGTGACAAATAAAGTAGGGGAGTGGAGCAGGAAGGGTTATTCTTTATAGCCAGGACCTTCCATTTTAAGGTCAGCGTAGTGATTTCTAATCAGAAGCTAAAGGTCAAAAATATTAAATGTTAAATTAAATATTAAATCTGTTCTTGCTTCATTTAAAGTATTTTTGTTTTATCCTCTTCTAGAGGATACAGCAAAGTCTGTATAATTTAGACTTATTTTTTTTCCAAGTGGAATTTTTAGTATTGCTGAGTTATAATTCTGCTAGTGAACAATTTCATTGTTTTCCATGACTGGGTCTATTCTCTGGACAGAATTCTTGTCCTTTCTGTCCCCAGGACTGGACTTGCCCCAAGTAGACTGTGCCAGCTACCTGTCTCCTGAAAGCTCCTTGGTCATTCTCCTCCTCCTTAGAAGCGGCTGAGCTAATAATCAGCCTTTGAGATTTTACTTTTTCATCACAGAAACAGCAGTGCTTGGCTTTCTGGATAACAAGGTTGTCTTTGCAGGGGCATGTTGGAAATTAAGTCCAGTATTCTCCGAGAAGTCCAGAGATATAGCAGAAGTCAGGACTCTAAAGAAGTGATTAGCCATCTAGAAAGCCAGGAAATTTCTTTTTCCTTCATAAAAGGGCATTTATGTGATTCTGTAGTCCGTGGTTTACCTAACTAGTGAGGGCCTGATTCCATTGCAGTTTGTGGATTCCTAGGAAAAAAGGACAGAATTCCTCAGTCCTTGGTTGGGGCTTAGAGAGAAGGAGATGGGTTGTTGGAATCAGCACTGCCATATTCAAAAACCATATCCACGCCCATGAACCTAAATAACAATTACACAGTCCCAATTTTTTTTCAAAATATAAAAATACCAAAAAATGTGTCCTCATTCTGTTACCAACCATGAAAGAATTACTGTTAATTCTTTTATCTCCAAGGGCTCTGGGAGAGATTACCAGTTATGGGTCAATTCTGGCAAAGAAGAGGCCCCGTATCCACTTATTGGTAAGTTTCTGTGAAAATCCAAGATAGGATTGATTTTGTTTTAATTATAATTCTAAACTTTTCAGGGAATTGGTCATATAGTCCTAAATTTAAATGCTATTAAATACTAAATCTCATGTAACATTTGTTTAATCATTTAATAAATGTCAAGCATTTCCTATATGCTAGACAAATATCTCTTCATTCCAGCAGCTAAGGGTATAGTTGGGAAGAGAAATATAAATATTCCTCTTTTTTTATTTTATAAGCAGAACTATCTGGCCAAATATTTTTTAATTTTTTCTATAAGAAAGCAATATATTGGTACTCCTTTTCCCTATTTACTTTTTGTATTGAGTTCTTGAATTTCCTGTTCCCTTTCCTACCTACGGTGTTGCCCCTATGGAAAATGATCTGTAATCCAGTCATGGCTCTTATCTGCCGGTATTTAACAACTGCCCTGTTCTCTAAACTTTCCTAGGCATCATAGAATGAGATTATTCCCCATAGATTTCTAAAAATCTTCATAACTTACCAACTAGCTACTACTTCACTAACTACTTTGCTATTTCTCTAACCAAATTTTCCAGCATTTGTTTTGAAGAATTATTGGTAAATAAGTTATGTCTAAGCATATTTAAATCATTTAGATAAAAACTATTTCTTAGTAAGGTTGTTCAGTATGGTTAACAGAAATAGAGCAATTACAATAAGGGACAGTATAGCATATCTTGAGATGATGGCAGTAGTAGTGACAATGATGATGACAATTTCTGCTAATAATTTCTAAATGCTTATTATCTACCAGATATTGTACAAAGCATATCATTTCATGTAATCCTTTTTTTTACCTATGAGATTACCTTCTATTTAATTCAGAATGTTCTGAATTATCTAAGACAAAACTTTTTCTGTGAAATACATATTGAGACATAAAGAAAACCATTATGTAAATAGCTGAGGACAAAATTCACTGTTTCATTTTTTGTATTTTTTAATATTGTCATTTTTGTAAAAGCCAATTAACAACAATTAAAGTTGTGACTGAAAAACAAAAACTTATAATAATTGTTTTAGTACAATACATTGATTGAAACTATATAAATAGTATTCAGGTTTAAAACAGCCTTAAGCTTCATTGCTAACCCTCACCAAAAAAAAAGTGGGACATGGGACATGATTGTTATTTGGCAGCAATTCTCCATTGTATATTTTAATGTGCTTGGCAAACTTCATTTGTTGAATTAGCTGCTGTCTATTTTGATAAACTGATTTTGTTTTGTTGCTGTCATAGAAGTTGCTTTTTCTTTTTTTTTGGTCTTAATTCCTAGAAGCGACTGTAGTACTTGCTATTCATGAAACATTGAAATTGTATGCCTATGCCAGATGGAAAGGAAAAGGAAAAGGAACGAGTCACATTCAGTGATAAATCAGGACTAGAAGAGAACTTTCTCTCTGTTCTTAAAAAAAACTAAATGAAGTATAATGGTACATGAGGATTAAATTAAGAAAATGTAATTACTTAGAGTACTAAAGAACAAAAAACCATGTTGCAGCCATACATCCAGGTTTTAGTTTTTCTAGTTTGCAAATTCCTTTTCAAATCTTGTTTCTGGGTTTCTAATAATCTGCAGTCTTTCCTTCTGATTATTTCCTGTGAACACCACCCTCAGAGAACAGCATTGGGAGGAAAGCATAAATCAGACAAACCAGTCTTGGTGCTCTTGAGAAGCTCCGATTATATAACTAATAAAAAGTAATGAAATGCCTTTTTCAGACAGATATTTTGTGTTGAATAATAGTATTAAGTAGTGCTGCTTGAAATATATAGTTCTTTGCCTTTATTATTAAAATAATAATAACCACTAAGGCTTACCTATTTGATCTTCATAATACTGTGTAATAAGTAGGGTAAATATTTTAAATCATGGATTTAAGGCTGAGAGAAGCAAGGATTTGCTGAAGATTTACAGATACAGTTAGTGTCAAAGGAGAAACTAGAATACCTTTAAACAGGAAATACCTAAACACAGGAAAAGCCAACATTATGCAACTCACAAACCAACCTGGGCATTCCAGACAAAATATCTTTAAATGTGTTTTCCTCTTTGCTTTTTTTCCCTCTTCCCTTTCTCCCCTCCCCCATCACCTTTAAACTACTTTGGTAGGGCCACCTGCATTATGCAGTAGTCTCCATCTGTAAGAGTATGCATGGTGATCATTCAGTCAACAAAAGAATTCTTTATACCAAAAGTCCCAGAAACAAATTGCAGTGCATTCCATTACATAGCAAATGCTCACAGTAGCAGTCAGCCCGAAGTCTACATTTAGGTTTTTCTCTGTGTAGGGCATGAATATCCCTATGGAATTAAAATGAGCCATCTTCGAGACACTGTGCTCCTGACACAGGGATCAAAGGACTCCACAACTCCTTCCAATCTCCAAGAGCCCTTCCTCATGGAACAGCTGCCCCAAGAGATGCAGTGCCAGTTCATCCTGAAGCCCAGCCGCCTGGCTGCAGCCCAGCAACTGAGTGGTGAGTTGCTTCTCGTCTTTCATAAACACTTTTTTTAGCAAAAGTTTTCAGTCCTGAAAACAAAGTTAGTACAAAGGCAAGGACCCAAATTCTAGCCAAATGAGGGATTTTTTTTGGAAATTTGCTAAATGTTTTGAAAGGAAATATGGAATTTTAGAAGATGGTTTTGTAAATCGGCAGTAAGCGTGACTGACGTGGAATCGGCAGCTAGTAGCAGTACAGTCTATTCCTTCTTTCTTCACTCTTCTCTCCCCTTTAACCTTTTGCCCACTGCAGAGCCAAAGACACCAGGCAGTGCTGCAGGTGTCTCAAAGCCTTCTTTGTCCTGTAATACACTGCACTGTGTGTTCCCCCTAAATGGTCATTATAAAAAGGAGTCTGTCAGTGATGGTTGTTAGGAGATTGATGTCCTACCTGGATGGTACTAATAAATATGTGAAGACTAAAGTGATTTCCACAGAAATTTCTTCTTAGTCTACTAATCTAAATGTGAATGTAGTCATCTCTTACCCACCCATCACAAAGAGTCTAGAATGATGAAAGTGATATTCAACATAGAAGGACCACCATTTACCCTAACCCAAATTTGAACTTTAAGCCCTCAATCTGAAGTAAGATTGTATAGAAAATAAAAGAAAATTGTATCATACCAAAAAGTGTGAGTGGGAGAGCAGAGAACTGATGTTGAATTTCTGTAGCTACTGTTGTCAAGTTGTACCAACTGGGGACCCAGTAAATAGTGACAACTGGTTTATATGCATTCACACACACAGACACATCCAACCCTGTCACTTTTTGTTGATGACCTAGCCTCAGATTGTATACCTTATTAAAGTCATCCATCCTGACCCCTCATCTTGCCAACACCAGCTATAAAAACTTACCTTGCATTTACACCAGTCATGTTCTCTCCTATAATGGTAAATTGAGTTTTTAGACTCTAAGACTGTTTACTCACATATTGGGCCATTTTCAAAGGGATATTATAGAGATGCTATAGTTTTCCATCCATTAAAAAGCAAGCCCCATGAAGGCAGAGATTTTGTTCATTACTGTGTTCTCAGCACCTGGAACAGTGCTTGGCATATATAAATAAGTACTCAAAAATTATTTTTTGAATGAATAAATTTAATAGGTCTATTGTAACTTCTCATTAAGGATACAAAGGGAATATTTCTTTATAACTAAGCTGAAAAGAATATTTTACTCTTCTACTTTTTATACCCATGTTTTTCAAAACTCTTTTTCTGGGTCCCTTGTGAATTTTAATTAATTTGACCAATAATCAGAGGTTAATAATAATCAGGGTTAATCCTGTTTTACCCAGTTTTGCCAATGACTTGCTTAATTAAATTGTAGGTATTCTCTGCTTATTAATCTTCTATTTCTCTTTATTGGAAGTTCAGATAATAGTGGTTTCTGCTTTAAGATGATTATGGTAAACTGGGATTAGGAATGGAGTACGTGGACCAATGGTGACATCCTAGCTGGGTATCAGAATAACCTGTTCAACTAAAAATTACAGGTGAACCAGTGCTGCATTTTTTTTAATACAGATTTTTATGAACAAACTGCTTTGGAAACCACTGATTTAGATCAGAGATTAGCAGACTTTTAAATATCCAGATAGTAAAATTTACCAACCAAGAGACAAAATCAAGGATACTGATTTCAGTACGTACATGACAAGAGAGAAAATAACAACTTTCCACAAGTTTTTTATTGATGATATTCAATATATAATACTAATTGAGTAAATATTATGTAATACAGGTCTACTAATGAGATGAATTGCATGGGGGTGTAACATTTCACTTAATTGGGATTCAAAGTCAGCATTCCACTCATCATAATTGAATATAAAATATTCTGACTTATAATGAGATTTTATGTATTCATCACCTTTGAAAATATGTTTTTATATGGATAGGTATTGCTGATACTAAGGTCATTCTACAAACATGTATTTTAGTTGAGCATATTCCTATTTTCAGAGGCATTTGTAGAATTTTGTTAGGTTCTTCTTTTGATATTTGCCTTTTAGCATGTTATTTCATTGCAGATTAATCACTTCCAATTGAAGGTTATTAGGAAAAACCCCCTCAGTTGCACAGTCATTTTTAAATATGGAAATTTCCTTTGAATTTGCATTGAGGTCAGTACAACACTGTTGGAAGTGTACTTTGATCTTCGAATATATATCTGTTACAAATTTGTATGAGAATGGAAATCCTGCTTTTTTTCTTAGCTTTGACAGCACAAGCAGTGTAAGAGCAGCATGACATTACTTGTGATGCAATGCCAGTAATTTTCAAAATTAAACTTTCAAAAGTTTTACATAGAAGCACTTAATTCCCAAGCCATTCAGTGATAAGTAATAGTAGTTGAAATTTCTATGAATGAGAAGAATTTTTCTCAATCTTAGCCCTAACAGCTATGGATAGAAGTGTTCCTAAAGTTTAATAACTGTCACCAGAGGTAATAAAACCACAGTAAAGAAAGTAGAACAGCTAATTACTAAGCAAATGCAAAATTAAATTAACTATCCCAAAAGTCAATCAAAGGATAGACAGAGTACAGAATATGATACCTAATATATAAAGAATGGAGGAGGAAGAAAAAGGAGGGGGAAAAAAAAAGAACGTTTAGGTTGTGTTTGTAATAGCATATTAAGTGAGTTAAGTTAGACTCTTAGATAGTAAAGAAGTAAACCTTGAACCTTTGGTAACCACGAATCTAAAGCCTGCAATGGCACTAAGTACATATCTATCAATAATCACCCTAAATGTAAATAGACATAGAGTCACTGAATGGATAAAAGAACAAGACCCATCTATATGCTGCCTACAAGAGACTGACTTTAAACCCAAAGACATACACAGACTAAAAGTTAAGAGATGGAAAAAGATCTTTCATGTAACTAATAGGGAGAAAAAAGCAGGAGTTGCAGTACTTGTATGAGACAAAATAGACTTCAAAACAAAGAAAGTCACAAGAGCAAAGAAGGACATTACATAATGATAAAAGAGTCAATCCAACAAGAAGATATAACCATTATAAATATCTGTGCACCGAACACAGGAGCACCTACAAATGTGAAACAAATACTAACAATTGAAAGGGGAAATAGAATGCAATGCATTCATTCAAGGAGATTTCAACACTCCACTCACTCTGAAGGACATATCAACCAGACATAAAATAAGTAAGGAGACAGTGGCACTGAACAACACATTAGAACAGAAGGACCTAACAGACATCTACAGAGCTCTACACCCAAAAGCAGCAGAATACACATTCTTCTCAAGTGTACATGGAATATTTTCAATAATAGATCATATACAAGGCCACAAAAAGAGCCTTGGTAAATTCAAAAAGATTGAAATTGTACCAACCAGTTTCTCAGACTACAAAGGTATGAAACTAGAAATGAATTACGCAAAGAAAATGAAAAATCCCACAAACACATGGAGACTTCACAACATGCTCCTAAACAACCAATGGATCAATGACCAAATAAAAACAGAGATCAAGCAATATATGGACACAACTGACAACAATAATTAAACACCACAAAATCTGTGGGACGCAGCAAAGGCCGTGCTAAGAGGAAAATATACTGTATTTAATACAGGCCTACCTCAGGAAAGAAGAACAATCCCATATGAGCAGTCTAAACTCACTGTTTCTTAATGAAACTAGAAAAGGAAGAACATATGAGGCCCAAAGTCACTAGAAGGAGGGACATAAAGGAGGGACATAATAAAGATTAGAGCAGAAATAAATAAAATTGAGAAGAATAAACAATAGAAAGAATCAATAAAAGCAAGAGCTAGTTCTTTGAGAAAATAAACAAAATAGATAAACCTCTAGCCAGATTTATCAAGAAAAAAGAATCTACTCACATAAACAGAATCAGAAATGAGAAAGGAAAAATCACTAAGGACACCACAGAAATACAAAGACTTATTAGAGAATACTATGAAAAATTATATGCTAACAAACTGGATAACCTAGAAGAAATGGACAACTTTCTAGAAAAACACAACCATCCAAGGCTAACCCAGGAAGAAACAGAAAATATGAACAGACCAATTACCAGCAACGAAATTGAACTGTTAATCAAAAAACTACCTAAGAACAAAAGGCCTGGACTAGATGGCTACACCAAATTTTATTAAACATTTAGTGAAGACCTAATACCCATCCTCCTTAAAGTTTTCTAAAAAGTAGAAGAGGGAATACTTCCAAACTCATTCTATGAGCCCAGCATCACTAATTCCAAAACCAGGCAAAGACACCACAAAAAAAAAAAATTACAAACCAATATCCCTGATGAACATAGATGCAAAAATACTCAACAAAATGTTACCAAACTGAATTCAAAAATACATTAAAAGGATCATTCATCATGATCAAGTATGATTTATTCCAGGGATGCAAGGATAGTACAACATTCAAAAATCCATCAACATCATCCACCACATCAACAAAAAGGACAAAAACCACCTGATCATCTCCATAGATGCTGAAAAAGCATTTGACAGAATACAACATCCATTCATGATAAAAACTCTCAACAAAATGGGCATACAGGGCAAGTACCTCAACATAATAAAGGCCATATATGACAGATCCACAGCCAACATTATACTTAACAGAAAAAAGCTGAAAGCTTTTCCTTTAAGATCGGAACAAGACAAGGATGCCCACTCTCTCCACTTCGATGCAACATAGTACTGGAGGTACTAGCCATGGCAATGAGACAACACAAAGAAATAAAAGGCATCCAGATTGGCAAGGAGGAAGTTAAACTGCCCCTGTTTGCAGATGACATGATATTTTATGTAAAAAACCCTAAAGAATTCACTCCCAAGTTACTAGATCTAATATCTGAATTAAGCAAAATTGTGGGATACAAAATTAATACACAGAGATCTGTGGCATTCCTATACACTAACAATGAACAAGCAGAAAGAGAAATCAGGAAGACAATTCTATTCACAGTTGCATCGAAAAGAATAAAATACCTAGGAATTAACCTAAATAAGGAAGTGAAAGAGCTATACTCTGTAAACTACAAGACACTCATGAGAGAAATTAAAGAAGATACCAATAAATGGAAACATATCCCGTGTTCATGGATAGGAAGAATTAATATTGTCAAAATGGCCATCCTGCCTAAAGCAATCTACAGATTCAATGCAATTCCTATCAAAATACCAACAGCACTCTTCAACGAACTAGAGCAAATCATTCTAAAATTCATATGGAACCACAAAAGACCCCAAATAGCCAAAGCAATCCTGAGAAGGAAGAATAAAGCTGGGGGGATTATGCTCCCCAACTTCAAGCTCTACTACAAAGCCACAGTATTCAAGACAATTTGGTACTGGCACAAGAACAGAACCATAGACCAATGGAACAGACTAGAGAGCCCTGATATAAACCCAACCATGTATGGACAATTAATATATGATAAAGGAGCCATGGACATACAATGGAGAAATGAAAGCCTCTTCAACAACTGGTGTTGGCAAAACTGGACAGCTACATGCAAGAGAATGAAACTGGATTATTGTTTAACCCCATACACCAAAGTAAATTCGAAATGGATCAAAGACCTCAATGTACTTCATGAAACCATAAAACTCTTAGAAGACAACATAGGCAAAAATCTCCTGAATATAAGCATGAGCAACTTTCCTGAACGCATCTACTCGAGCAACAGAAACAAAAGCAAAAATCAACACATGGGACTTCATCAAACTAAAAAGTTTCTGTACAGCAAAGGACACCATCAACAGAACAAAAAGGCATCCTACAGTATGGGAGAATATATTTGTAAATGACATATCCGACAAGGGGTTAACATCCAAAATATATAAAGAACTCATACGCCTCAACACCCAAAAAGCAAATAACCCGATTAAAAAATGGGCAGAGGGACTTCCGGGAAGATGGCGGTGTGAGCAGGGCGGCAGAAATTTCCTCCCAACACTATATTTATCTACAAAAACACAGCAAATACATCTATTCCTAAAAGAAGAGAATACACAGGAAAGCACACAGCGTGCAGCTACACCCGAGAGGACTCGGCACCCCAAGAGGCGGGTAAGATACGGAGCCGCGACCCTGCGGGACCCAAGCACTCCCCCACACCAGCGCACCGGCGGGAGGAGAGGATTCAGAGCCGGGAGGGAGTGGAAGTACACCCCGCGAAGTAGCCAGCCCCGGTGATCTGCGCGGGGAGCGCTGACCCACATCGCGCAGTGCAGCGGAGATTGGAGAGACAGAGGGGCAGAATCTGAGCAGGGAACGCGCCAGGGTGCTTGCAGCCGGCTCCGGGGAAGGAAAAAAAAAAGCGCGCGCTTTCTTCAGCGGTCTTAAAGAGACAGGAGCCCAGCGGAGGAGCCGGATTGCCCCAGCACACTCAGCCCAGCAGGCTGGGAGTCCTAGGGAGTTTCAGACGCCTTAGCTGGCGACTGAGGAAATGTAGCCATACTTCCACTTCTCACTGAGATCAACAGACTCCTATTCGTTCCCACCCCCGCAAGAGCGAAAAAGGGCCCTGCGGAGCGGCGCAGTCACAGCTGTGGAATAGTGGGACAATACCGCCACCTACAGCATTCCCACAGAATATACGTCCAGTGGGCTTTTTTTTTGTTTTTTTTGTTTTGTTTTGTTTTTTGTTTTGTTTTTCTTTTTTCTTTTCTTTATTTCTTCTCTTTTTCTTTTTTTTTCTTTTTTTTTCTTCTCTTTTTAAAGTCTTAAAGAGCCCAACTGACATACGTGGCAACTATCAGTGACCAATTCTATAGCCATGAAAAGACAGAGGAATATGGTTCAGACCAAAATCAACCAGACAACCCCAGAGAGGGAGTCTGAAGGGATGGAAATGCACAGTCTTCCTGAAAAAGAATTCAGAATAAAAGTCATAACCATGCTGATGGACCTACAGAGAAATGTGCAAGAGCTGAGGGAGTAAGTGAGGGAACTGAGGAAAGACAATACAGAAATCAGACAAGCGACTGACGGGCTTAACAGCAGAATGGATGAGATGCGAGAGACTGTTAATGGAATAGAAAACAGAGAACAGGAGTACAGAGCAGCTGAGGCAGAGAGAGATAAAAGGATTTCTAGGAATGAAAGAATATTAAGAGAACTGTGTGACCAATCCAAACGGAACAATATTCGCATTATAGGAGTACCAGAGGAAGAAGAGAGAGAAAAAGGGATAGAAAGTGTCTTTGAAGAAATAATTGCTGAAAACTTCCCCTCACTGGGGAAGGAAGTAGTCTCGCAGTCCACCGAAGCTCATAGATCTCCCAACACAAGGGACCCAAGGAAGACAACACCAAGACACATAATAATTAAGATGGTAAAGATCAAAGATAAAGACAGGGTATTAAAGGCAGCTAGAGAGAGAAAAAAGATCACCTGCAAAGGAAAACCCATCAGACTATCATCAGACTTCTCAACAGAAACCTTACAGGCCAGAAGAGAATGGCATGATATTTTTAACGTTCTGAAACAGAACGGCCTCGAACCAAGAATATTGTATCCCTCACGATTATCATTTAAATATGATGGAGGGATTAAACAATTTCCAGACAAACGAAAGTTGAGAGAATTTGCCTCTCATAAGCTACTACTACAGGATATCTTAAATGGACTGCTCTAGATGGAAGCACACCTAAGGCTAAAAAGATATCACCAGAGAAAATAAAATCATAGCAAAGAAAGCAGACCATCCAAATACTAACTAAAGGCAAAGAATAAAACACCTATTATAGAAAGAATGGAGGAGGAGGAATAAGAAGGGAGAGAAATAAAGAAACATCAGACTGTGTTTACAATAACTTACCAAGAAAGTTAAGTTAGATTGTTAGATAGTAAAGAAGCAACCCTTGAACCCTTGGTAACCACGAATCTAAAGCCAGCAATGGCAATAAGTACATATCTATCAATAATCACCCTAAATGTAAATGGACTGAATGCACCAATCAAAAGACACAGAGTAACAGAATGGATAAAAAAGCAAGACCCATCTATATGCTGCCTACAAGAAACTCACCTCAAATCCAAAGATATACACAGACTAAAAGTGAAGGGAT
This sequence comes from Smutsia gigantea, assembly GCA_032199065.1. Classification (NCBI taxonomy): domain Eukaryota; kingdom Metazoa; phylum Chordata; class Mammalia; order Pholidota; family Manidae; genus Smutsia; species Smutsia gigantea. The sequence goes on from JAVSCE010009038.1 coordinate 21,395, forward strand.
GGAAAAAGATATTTCATGCAAACAACAAAGAGAAAAAGCAGGTGTTGCAGTACTTGTATCAGACAAAATAGACTTCAAAACGAAGAAAGTAACAAAAGATAAAGAAGGACATTACATAATGATAAAGGGGTCAGTCCAACAAGAGGATATAACCATTTTAAATATATATGCACCCAACACAGGAACGCCAGCATATATGAAACAAATACTAACAGAATTAAAGGAGGAAATAGACACCAATGCATTCATTTTAGGAGACTTCAACACACCACTCACTCCAGAGGACAGATCAATCAGACAGAAAATAAGTAAAGACACAGAGGCACTGAACAACACACTAGAACAGATGGACCTAACAGACATCTACAGAACTCTACAATCAAAAGCAACAGGATACACATTCTTCTCAAGTGCACATGGAACATTTTCCAGAATAGACCACATACTAGGCCACAAAAGAACCTCAGTAATTTCAAAAATATTGAAATCCTACCAACCAACTTCTCAGATCACCAAGGTATAAAACTAGAAATAAATTTTAGAAACAAATCAAAAAGGCTCACAAATACATGGAGACTTAACAACACTCTCCTAATTAATCAATGGGTTAACGACCAAATCAAAACAGAAATTAAAGAATATATGGAGACTAATGACAACAACAACACAAAGCCACAACTTCTGTGGGATGCAGCAAAGGCAGTTCTAAGAGGAAAGTATATTGCAATCCAGGCCTATTTAAAGAAGGAAGAACATTCCCAAATGAATAGTCTAAAGACACAATTACTGAAATTGGAAAAAGAAGAACAAATTAGGCCCAAAGTCACCAGAAGGAGGGACATAATAAAGATTAGAGAAGAAATAAATAAAATTGAGAAGAATAAAACGATAGAAAAAATCAATGAAACCAAGAGCAGGTTCTTTGAAAAAATAAACAAAATAGATAACCCCCTAGCCAGACTCATTAAGAGAAAAAGAGAATCTACACACATAAACACAATCAGAAATGAGAAAGGAAAAATCACGACGGACCCCACAGAAATACAAAGAATCATAAGAGAATATTATGAGAATCTATATGCTAACAACCTGGAAAACATAGAAGAAATGGACAACTTCTTAGGAAAAAACAACCTTCCAGACGGACGAAGCAAGAAACAGAAAAACTAAACAGACCAATCACCAGCGACGAAATAGAATTGGTGATCAAAAAACTACCCAAGAACAAAACCCCCGGGCCTGATGGATTCACCTCTGAATTTTACCAGACATATAGAGAAGAAATAACACCGAATCTCCTTAACGTTTTCCAAAAAATAGAAGAGGAGGGAATACTTCCAAACTCATTCTATGAAGCCAGCATCACTCTAATACCAAAACCGGACAAAGACCTCACCAACAGAGAAAATTACAGACCAATATCCCTGATGAACGTAGATGCAAATATACTCAACAAAATATTAGCAAACTGAGTTCAAAAATACATCTACAGGATCATACACCATGATCAAGTGGGATTCATCCCAGGGATGCAAGGATGGTACAACATTCGAAAATCCATCAACATCATCCACCACATCAACAAAAAGAAGAACAAAACCACATGATCATCTCCATAGATGCTGAAAAAGCATTTGACAAAATTCAGCATCCATTCCTGATTAAAGCTCTCAACAAAATGGGTATAGACAGCAAGTACCTCAACATCATAAAGGCTATATATGACAAACCCACAGCTAACATCATACTTAACGGCGAGACGCTGAAAGCTTTTTGTCTAAGATCGGGAACAAGACAGGGATGCCCACTCTCT
>JAVSCE010009039.1:0-96654 GCA_032199065.1 Smutsia gigantea
TGAACACCAGAGCATCAAGAATACAGAAAATAAGAAAAAATAGTTAATATAAGTTCTGTGATAAATGAATGCCAAATAGACAAAGACAGAATCTATGAAAACACACAATTAGAGCATCATGACATACAATTTTTAATATTCTTTGGTTGAAGAAGAGGTCCATGAAAGTCATAATGTAGCCTTTCTTGGCTGCATGATTGTGGGTAAAATTGCAAAATTTCCAGAATCTCTTGCCTGGCCTTAGTGCCATATCAATAGGTGTTTCCAAGGGGTAGAATGAAGTAGTCCACCTCCATATTAATGGTGATTACAGGGGGAAGGAGGGTATATCTGCCTGGGAGAGGTTGGGTGGATCCCTTTTTGCAGCTGGGTTGCAAGAGACATGGGCGAGCAGAATTGGACAACTGCTTGTAAGCAATAAACAGCTTTCTCCCACTTTATTTCTCCCTTTAACTAATCTCAGCTTCAAAGGTAATTTGCCCCAGGCTGGGAACTTATTTCCCCACCACCCCACCACCCCACCCCCAGAGTTACAATCATCTAGGCAGGACTTAAGCTGATTGAAGGGTTTGAATGTAGAATAGGAGAATAACACCCAAGGTAGGATTAAATGAACTAACATCACAACTTCTGACCTTTGCCCTATTTGTTTCCCCATTTGTTTTGTTGATCTCCTACTGCTTATTCCAGAAATTTAGCTTCCACATGAAGACACTTACTGATTTTTTGGTCTCTACATAATTCTCCTGGTTCTCAGACTTCTTTCTTAAATCCAACCCTGACATTCATCTTGACATCACTGGCTGGGCCACGCAGGTATTCTGCTGGCCACTTGATACTAAGAATAAGAAGTGTTTGTGTTTGTTTTGCTTTTTTTTTCTTTTCAACAAAAATAAACATTTCTGAACTTACATCTAAAATGTCATGAACTACTCAGCAAATAGTATTTATTATACCTAAACAGAATACTGAATTAAGCCCATTTTGATTGTGTGCATTATTATTTTATTATCTATTATGGTTTTATACAGTTAGGAACATATAATACTACAAACAAGCATAATGGTTTTTCTTTTTTGAGAAATGTTTTATTATCTGTTCTTCCATCTAAATTGAATCTTACTACTTTCACAGTATAATTTACCTAGTCTTCCTGTTTCATATATACATCAAAAATGAGTTCTAAATTAAGATACACTATAAAAATCTTAAGGTCAGACACTGTACTTTATTGTGGTCACAAGGCTTTAGTCATTGACTGAGGGCTTGAAAGTTATCATTTTCTCTCTCTCTCCCACAGCAAAAGAATGTCAAGTTATACTTCTTTACTTTGCAAGTCTTGAGAAAATTTTTTTCAGATAAGGAGCCTGGAGTTTATCCTTTAGATATTCAAATGAACACACCACCACTTTCAACCTTTCTACTTTTTACTCAGAAACTTCCAGTAGCTCAACAGCAGGGTGTTGCTAGTTTTTGGAGAAGGCACTTGAATATTTTAAATGTTCTTAATGTTTTGAGATCTCCAGGGCCACTGTGTAGAAAGGATTATTGATTCTTTGTATGGAGTGTTGTAGTTTGCTGTCAATTCCAATGGGGGTGGAGATGAGAACAGTAAAAAAGGGAAAAAGATGCTAAGGACTTCTTCTTGATGAATAATCAGTAATGGGTTCAAGAACCACAAGTGGCCAAAAATTGATTTTAAATAAAATAGACTATTGTATTAATCAAAAATCTCCTCATGCCAAGTCTGAAATCACAAAAGAGAAAAAGGAGGGTGAATGGGGAATAGATATTTTACTTACTATTACTAGGTTCTCTTCAGTGCATGGCCTTGGGAAAACTGGCTTTTCACATGCAAAAGAAAGAAAGCAGATTCCTATTTTACATTTCACACAAAAATCAGCTAAAAGTGAACTAAGGGCTTAAATTTGAGACCTGAAACTATAAAACTCCTAGAAGAAAACATAGACAATGGGTTTTTTATTTTGCTACCAAAAAATAAAGCAACAAAAGCAAAAATACCTGAATGTAAGTCATGAAACCATAAAACTCTTAGAAAAAAATATAGGCAAAAGTCTCTTGGACATAAACATGAGCAACTTCTTCATGAACATATCTCCCCAGGCAAGGGAAACAAAAGCAAGAATGAACAAGTGGGACTATATCAAGTTGAAAAGCTTCTGTACAGCAAAGGACACCATCAGTAGAACAAAAAGACATCCTACAGTATGGGAGAATATATTCATAAATGACGTATCCGATAAGGGTTGACATCCAAAATATATAAAGAACTCATGCACCTCAACAAACAAAAAGCAAATAATCCAATTAAGAAATGGGCAGAGGACATGAATAGACACCTCTCCAAAGAAGAAATTCAGATGGCCAACAGGCACATGAAAATATGCTCCACATCGCTAATCATCAGAGAAATGCAGATTAAAACCACAATGAGATATCACCTCACACCAGTGAGGATGGCCAACATCCAAAACACAAACAAGAACAAATGTTGGCAAGGATGTGGAGAAAAGGGAACCCTCCTACACTGCTGGTGGGAATGCAAATGAGTTCAACCATTGTGGAAAGCAGTATGGAGGTTCCTCAAAAAACTCAAAATAGAAATACCATTTGACCCAGGAATTCCACTCCTAGGGATTTACCCTAAGAATGCAGCAGCCCAATTTGAAAAAGACAGATGCACCTCTATGTTTATTGCAGCACTATTTACAACAGCCAAGAAATGGAAGCAACCTAAGTGTCCATCAGTAGATGAATGGGTAAAGAAGAAGTGGTACATATACACAATGGAATATTATTCAGCCATAAGAAGGAAACAAATCCTACCATTTGCAACAACATGGATGGAGCTAGAGGGTATTATGCTCAGTGAAATAAGCCAAGCCGAAAAAGACAAGTATCAAATGATTTCACTCATATGTGGAGTATAAGAACAAAGAAAAAAACTGAAGGAACAAAACAGCCGCAGACTCACAGAACCCAAGAACGGACTAATAGTTACCAAAGGGAAAGGGACTGCGGAAGATGGGTGGGAAGGGAGGGATAAGGGGGAAAAAGGGGGCATTACGATTAGCAGATGTAATGTTGGGGAGGCACGGGGAGGGCTGTACCACTCATAGAAGACAGGTTGTGATTCTGTAGCATCTCACTTCGTTGATGGACAGTGACTCTAATGGGGTTGGTGGGGGGAACCTGATGAAGGGGTAGTTTAATAACCATAATATTGCACATTTAATTGTAGATTAATGATACCAAGATAAATTATAAAAAAAGGAAAATACATTAATACATTTTGTCACTGTGTACCTCGGGGGAGTGATTTCAGGCAGTGGTTTGGGCTGGGGTCATATTGTAATGGGTTGAAGAGGGCAAGGATGCTGAGAAAATGGAGACAGAAATGCTTGAGCTATTCTTTCAAGACGTTTGGAGGTAAAGAGAAAGAGAAAATGGTTCAGGATTGAGAGTTATGTTATTTAGGGAATACAGGCCAATGGGTTTCTAGGTTGAGGGGACAGTGCAGTGAAGGGAAGAAAGCATGGTTCTAGAGCAAGGAAATAGTCAGTGGAGCAAAGTCTAACTTCAATAAATTTCAGATACTTTAGTCCCTGCAGGCATTGCTAATATGTTAGAAACGAAACACAACAAATTCAAAAGGAAATTCTGAGAGTGAGTAGGTAGAGATAACACTTATTTTTAACCCCTCAAAAATGCAGACATTCAAGTTTAGAGCATTTTCATAAAGTATTCAAGATAAAGAGATAACAGGAAAGGTTTCTTTTTATATAGAACTATGATTTAAGGTAGGAATATTTTCTATACATAATAATGAATCTGAGACTACATCCATTATATCCACTTTTAAGAACTTCTTGGATTTCCTTTCTACTAGGAAACTTTAAACTTTGAAGCAGCAAGTAGTGTTTTTCTGCCTGAAACCTCTGCAATGCTAGCAATGTATTGAGGGTTGATTAAAAGGACAGTTAATGCGAACATAAATCCCTTAAAATATTTAGAGCACACAAGTCTCAACCTATCTCGTATTTATAAGACATTTTAAAATGAAGATCTCTTAAGAAAGGAAGCCATTAGGTTAAGCAATGCCTTCTCTTCCCAAAAGAGTATTAGACAAGCTGAATATATAAATCTGCTTTATGTTACTGTATCAATGGTTGATGTTCAATGGACTTTTGGTATTAGGACTATAAATATCTGACAAAGGAATAAACATCATGTGGAAGGAAACTGACTATAACTGAGGAAGGTGCTCTGAATAGGTCTCCATGGAATTATCTGCTCAATCTTTGAGACTTTTGTTTTAGCTTTGTGACTTTTGAAGGTGTAACAATTTTTCTTATGCGATGGTGGCTGGAAAGGACTTCAGGAGTGAGGCGTGTGGCCTTATCAGCCACTACTTATCAAGCATGTTGTTAAAGCTCATGTGTGACATCCATCCAGAAATCTGTCTTTAAATAATTATATAAACAACAGTGAAACCTATTTATATTTATAACCTTTCTACTTCCCCAGTGAAATTTTACCACATGTCTTGCTCTGGAGGTTACAGATAATAATGGATGACAATATACAAGCTCATACTTCTCTTTCTTCCTCTCCTTTCTTTTTTCCATCCCTCTCTCTATACCTGACTCCTCATTCCAGAGTACAGAAGGAAATGTTTTCCATCCCCTGTCAGGGCTGAAATTTAGGAAATCTGAGGCTGGAATTTTATAAAAATAACCTTTTTTTTTTTTTTCCACTGGGGAAAGATATGCCTAACAGAATACTATTTAGGAAAGTGTGATCTAATTCCATTCTACACCAGCATCTCTCCTGTATGGAGTTTAGGAAGCGAAGACCCAAAGGAGTACAGTTATTCGCCTGTTGTCACAGCTAATGAGTAACAGCTCCTGGATTACACGTAGAGCTCTGATGTCTAGCTGGTGCCCTAATCTCCTCGTGTCCACAACTTCCTTTGGGGAAACATCTGCTGTTAGCCATTATATTGCTTTTTTTTTCAGGACCAATCAAACAAAGCGGTCTACATTCTGGGTCACTTGAAACAACAGAAATTATTCTCCCATGACTCTGGAGGCCAGAGGTCTGAAATGAAGGTGTTAGGATGCTGCTTCCTCTGAGAGTCCAGGGAGAACCCTTCCATGCTCATTCTAGCTTCTGCGGTTGCTGTCAGTCTTTGACATTCCTTGGCTTGCAGCTACATCACTCCATCTCTCCCCAGGTGGTGTTCTCATGTGTGGCATTCTCCCTGTGTGTCTTTGTCATTATATGTCATTTTCCACTTCCTATAAGGACAAAGTTGTGTTGGATTAGGACCCACTCTGATGACATGACCTTGATTATACGTGCAAAAACTCTATCCACATAAGGTCAAATTCACAGGTGCTGGAGTTTAGGATCTCAACTTATCTTTTTGAGTAACACAATTCAACTTTTAAGAGTCATCTAGATTCCTCTCCATTTTCCAAAAATAATTGCTCCCTTCTAGCTTTGTAAAACTATTATTCAAGAACAAATAAATTCATCCTTTTCAAACTCCATCAGCTGTGTTTCGGGTCAATCATTTTGCTAAGTCATCAGCAAATTATCCTGCATTCTAATGCAGTATGATGTGTCATTGTTCTACATTTTTAACTTAGCCAAACTTAGCCTTTCAATGGGCTCTGGTGTGTTGACTTAGAGTCATTGATAAGTACCCTCCTGGATCTCTACAAAACTGACATCTAATGTAAATAAACAAAAATATTTTTTTTCTGGCTTGTTTATGAGCATATCTTGGGGATGGGAGCAAAATCAAAGCCTTCCTGAAGGAAAGATATATTATACCTATTGTTTTTCCATCTACAAAGCTGGTCACTCCATCATAGAAGGAAATTAGGTTGGTCTGACATTATTTCTCCTTCCTATGACTGAGTTGACTATTATCCAATCCTCTTTGCTAGTTTGAGAATCCAAAGAATAAAAAGAAAACACCCAATTTTTTGCTTAAGATGTAAGACTACCCAAAATTTTATGTGCTTTTTCCTAATTATATAACCTTTTTGATAACAGTTTACCTTTTTGGATAAATGGGTAAGGTTGGTCACTTTGCCCTGATAAGAAGCTTCACAGTTCTCATGGGAAATTACAGATTTCAGTCCATCCTGACCCAGAAAAAGAATCCATCACGTTAGCCTACTACTTCCTTAAATTCTGCTGAAACTCTGTTGAGACCATTTGTTGAATTACACAACAGAAAGTAATATAAAGATAGGGTGCTAAAATTTAGAAGACAGCAAATCTACACTGATAATGGAATGGCTTAATTGCTCTGTAGTACCATTTATGCACTTTAATGTTATAACACAAGTTGTATGTTGATATATTAATGATCTTTAATATTGGAAAGAAATACTTTTAGATTGAATGAGTGTAACTATGGGGGGGAAAATATGTTCCCATCCTAGGGCAAATAACATTTGATGCAGAAATCAGTCAAAGGGAGAAATAAAGTGGGAGAAACCCATTTATTGCTTACAAGCAGTCATCTACTTCTGCTCAACTGTGTCTCTTGTGACTGGCTGCAAAAGGACCCCACCAAATCTCTTTGGTCCGGATATGCCCTTGCTTCCCACCCACCTTGTAATCACCTGTTGATATGGAGATGAAATATTTCTTTCCACCCACTGGAAACTCCTACTGATATGGAGATGCACAAAGGCCAGGAGAGAGATTCAAGAAATATTGCAATTTTTCCCGCAGCCTCCAGAAGTCTTGCCTCACTGTCTGCTTGTTCTGCATCTTTAACTATGACCCCTATGCTAGAACACTGGAGCACTGTTACCAGACTAATAACATACAGTAACAACAGAAATAAAATCATGATAATCCTCAAGCCAGAGGATTCAGCTAAGTTCAAAGTCCTATGCAGAGCTCACTCATTCCACAGGAGGCCAGTAGCTGAATGCGTAGGGAGTTTAGAACAATCATCACATGCCAGCTACAGCCAATGGGCAGGTCCTATGCCACAGGGATTGTAGAAGAAAATAACCTTAAGGGCAATAAGATACATGTTTTAATGACACCAGCATAGGCAAATCTTGTCTGTCAGGTAGGATGCATGCAAGAGAGTGATCCTGTGATAAGACAGGGGCCTGAATGGGATCTCTTCCTGGTCTAGTACACCAGACTTTCATTCCCATCCCTGTGGGAGTTACAGATGGATCATGACTGGAGCCATCTGTATACCAAGCATCTTCAGGAATAGGGGATTTTCCCTTCTGATAAGAACTCTCAGCTACCAATGGCTGAAAAGCAAGTTTTTCCTGCTTTCCACTGGTATACATCACTGGCCCCAAAGAGTGTTAGAGTTCTCCACTTAAGGGGCTACTGGAAAGGTTGCTGCGATGCTGTAAATATGAGCCCCATTTGACCAGCTTAGGTTGTCTGTGCCACACCATCCATGGTCTTTGGGTCCAGTCTTGCACATACCCCACAATGGGATAGGTGGATATTACCTTGGTCAGAGCTGTTCTGGTGATGGGCTCCATAGCCAGGAAGGCATGATACGCAGCAGCCAGTTGCTTCTCTATCAAGGTGTAACAGACCTCTGCTCCTTTCCATAGTTGTGACCAGAATCCAATAGGTTGTTGGATCCATTCAAGCCGCTGCCAAAGGCTCCATCCATAACCATCTTCAGTTACATGAACATCTAGCTCACTGGGTCTTGATGAGTCCATTACACTCAAGGCCTGTATGGCCTTGACTGCTTGCTTAGCAGCAGTAGAAGGAGCTGCACATGTGTCAACCCAGTCCCACCTGATGCCCTTTGGTACCAACTGGTATAAAGGCTTCAGAATTTGGGCCAAGTGTGAGATAAATACTCTCATGTAGCCCAAAAGACCCCAAAACTCTGTTAAAATTGCCACAGTAATAGGGATAGGGAAAGCCTGGACCTTGTATATGACTACTTCTGAGATAACTTTAGTTTTTCTTGAACAGATAACCCACAAGAATTTTACAGACAAACCAGGTCCCTGAATCTTGATGCTGTTCACAGCCCCTTTATCCTGTAGATGTTGCAGCAGTCTAGAAACTTCCCCTTCTAACTCTGCAAGAGAATCAGACATGAGAATAATATCATCAATATAGTGATACAGTCATACCATTTGCAGCTCCATGTGGCCAGATCCTGAGCTATAAGTCTGTCACAAATGGTGGGACTGTGGAGATATCCTTGTGGAAGGAAAGTGAATGTCCACAGCCAGCCTTCCAATGTGAAGACAAACTGTTCCTGACTTTCCTGTGTTATGTCAAAAGAGAAGAAAGCATTAGCAAGGTCCACGACATAAGGATACACCCTTAGTTCATGACTGATGGTGCCAATAAGGGCTGCTAGAGGGGACAGCAGCATGCAAAGGGGGTGTGACTTTATTCAATTCCCTGTAATTGACAGCCATATGCCAGGAGCTGTATGGCTTTTTTCATGCCCAGCTCTGCATACATTTTCCAGCTAGTGGGTAAGTATGGTAAGTCACTATGATTAGGCCAAACTGCCCTGATGGCTGCTGTCAGCCAATCCAGAAGTGCCTGATTCCCTGAGGTCTGATGGGCACTTTGCAACTGCTGCCAGAGGGAGGGGTGAGTTGTTAGGGAACCCAGGCTGCTCATTTCAGAACTCGACATAATGATATTTTCCACCCCCATATCCCAGAGATTCAAAAGCCACGTAGGTAGAGGTTCTGATGGCTTCTGCTGAAACTGGATGCTCATGTACACTGGCTTATCCTGGTTATAGGGGCAGAGCATGGACTGCTCCACAACCTTGGGAGGGGCTGCTCATCCCCCTGAGGAGCCCATGGTTATTGCATTTTTATTTTCTTAATTTCAACCAGTCAGGCATTAAATACTTACAGGGGCTGATGCCTGGGGCGGTTGCCTCAGCAACATTTGGCCCTTGGCTCCATCCCCTTATCCTTCCCTGATATCTCCTCTACTATCTCCAGGACTGAAAGCATGCTCTTTCCTCCCCCTCCCCACAGCCTCATGCCACATATATTCTCCTGCTTCCGCCTCCCCTGTGCTAACACATCTTCCAGGAATGTGACCTGTCTTCTCAATAACTGTCTCTCCTAAAGGCATTCCACAGGTCATCGCCCAGCTCCACAATGTGATGCTGAAGTGTGTCTCCTCAATAACCCTTTCTAAACTCTTGAGAAATAAGCAGTCCACGATCTGGGCCACCACACCACCACTCAGGGCCTCTAAGCAGTCTTCTATCTCATGGATAGCTAATTCCACAGCTCCCTGTGTCTTGACCCTTCCCCAATTTTGGAGAAGGGCCCATCCATCTAGGAGGTGCTTTACCCTAGACCCATTCCCCACTAGGGGTTCCCCAAGCAGAAGCCCCATGGATAGTGGGCTCTTGGGTGAAGCTGCACCCTCTACCACTGCCAGAGGGAAGAGTAAGTTGTCACCCCCCACCACAGTAGCCACAGAGGCCTCCCCACAATCCAAGAGGGAGTTTCCAGGTATCTCCGCACCATCTCTAGTGGCAGCCCACCCAAGCATCACACCTATGAAGACAGATTTTGGGTTCAGAAATCCTGCCAACTACACCAGATGTAACTCCAGTGGGAAATATGTTCCCACCCTAGGGCAAATAACTTTGAAGCCAAACAGTCAAAGGGAGAAAAAAAGTTGAAGAAACTCGATTATTGCTTACAAGCAGTCATCTACTTCTGCTTGTCTGTGTCTCTCGTGACCGAACTGCTAACGGACCCCCCCTCAAACCTCTCTGGTCCAGGTGTGCTCTCACTCCCCACCACCCCTTGTAATCACCTGTTGATACGGAGATGCTCTAAGGCCAGGCGAGAGATTCTAGAAATATTGCAGTTTTACCCACAGAGAGATTATGCCATTTTTCACTTACAGCCAGTTTTGACATTACATTATTGTGTAATGACCTTACATTATCCACTAAATTTCAGTACCTACAAATTACCTGAAACCTTTGAGTTATGTAGAAAGACATTAGTAGCTTGTCACTGTGCATGGTATTTACCTATGCCTGTGGCTGAATAGAAAGGGACTGCCAAATTTGCTTTGAAAGTAGTCTCGACTATTTTATTTCACCTTAGCAACCTCTCTTCTGGGACCATGTTCCTTCTGAAAGCAAATTTCACTGTCTTGACCTTAGGTTAAAGGCTGTCTATTGACCTTCTCTGTTCTCACCTCTTTTTTATGTGTATGTTTGCCACCTTTCATGGCTTTATTCTGTTATTTTCTTCATCCCACTTATTGGCCTCCCAGGTGACTCCATTCAACATGTTTCTAGCAAAGAATTCTGAGATACCATGAATGGTTATTATGTTACTGGACACTCAACTTTGGCTTTGTGTTCCAATAATTACTAACAGGTGATAGGAAACTGGACTGTCTGGATTCTTTAAGCCATATTTCATTTTCAAATCACATATGTACAATAACTATATCTCTACCATTCATTCTCAGCTCTATTAGTTTTTTCAAGATTTTCAACTATCTGAAAAAGCAGATCAATTTCTTAGCAATCTGAACAAACATGAGTTTGCCTTTTGCAGATATTCAGAATTATGTCTGCATATGCATCAAAATCTGAACTACAGATTAACAATTGAGTGAAACAACCAGATACTTTAATAAAGTATATATAGATATATGTATCTGTATCTATCATAAATAACAAAATTTATTCTTCAAAATGAGAACATGGTGGACCCAATTGCAATGGGAAAAAAAAATCTTTGATTTTTGGACCTGAATGGCTAACATAAACATGTGTTGCTTTGAAGTTTTTACTGCTTTAAAAAAAAAATTTTGCTCTTAGGATAAAGTCCAAATTCCTTTAAAAAGTCCTCTGTATTTTCCTTCCTTCTTATCCCACCCCACTCCAACCTTGTACTTTATGTCAAAGAAAACTGAACTTTTTATATTTTACAGATACAATGTGCTCTGTCTTAATTCTAAGCCTTTGCATACATTCTTTTGATCTGCATAGAATAGTTTTCCTCTCTGTCTTTACATTTCTATTTCCTTAAATTTCACTTAATATGTCATTTCTCCCAAGAAATTTTCCATGATCATTGTGTGAGGCACCACTTCTCCCTACTCCCATAAGACACTCTGCTACCTGTAACATGCACCTGACACCAAGTACTGTGATGATCTGGCTCTTCTTTCACTCATGTGTTCCCATGAACCCTGTGAGGGCATAGACCAACCCTATCCCATCAATCAATGTATGTACAAGAATACTGCCAGGTACATAAACAATGCTTAATTGTTGCCAATATTTGAATTGTTATTTATGAATGAAAACATAATTAAATGTGAAGGAAGGAAGAGATATACTTTCCAAAAGAGAAAAATCTCTTAAAATACTTATACTATTCAGTGGAAACCAAAAATGCACTTTTTAAAAGTTATCATTTATTGAGGCATAGAATTGGACCTCAAATTTGTATCTCCAGCACTGATTTTTCTCCTAAATTCCAAATTTATACATCCAAGTTCATCTTAAATATCTTTAATTGGATGTCTAATTTCAAAACAAACATATCTAAGAGACTTTTTGATGGTTCCCCCATAAACGTGATGTATCTTCAGTCTTTCCCATCTCTGTTTTGGCCATTACATAGGAAAAAAGAAAAACCTGTGCAATTGTCAAGCTCAAAATCTTGGAATCATCTTTGACTCTTGTCTTTCAATTATCCCCAATATTCAATGCATCAGCAAAGTTCCTTAAGTCTACCTTGAAATACATCAAAATTTGACAATATCTCATCCTTTTCCAAGCTATCATATCCTCTCACCTGTATTATTACAATGGCCTCCTTACAGGTCTCCTTGCTTTCATTATCTACTTTTGTTCATTCTCACAGAATGGGAGGCACCATGCCTACCCTGTACTCAAAACCTTCCAGTGGTTTCTCCCTGAGAATATGGACTGAAGACTTACAGTGGCCCACAAGGCTTTCTGTGCCTCCTTAGTCTCCCTGACCTCTCCCCCTGCTCTTTCTCCCAACCCAACTCCAGTGACATTGGTGTCCTTGCAGTTCCTTCAATGCATCAGGCATGCTCCCACCTCAGGAGCTTTGCTACTTGTATACCCCTGTCCCAGGGAGAGTCTGCTCTCAGATATCATGTTCCCTCACTTCCTTCAAGCCTTTGCTCAAATGTCACCTTCTCAGGGAGGCTTTCCTGACCACCTTTTGAAAAAATTGCAATTACCTTTCTACCATTCCTGTCTTTCCTTCCTTTTCTTTTTTAACCTGGTATACTCCATCTGCTAATACCTTACATTATTTACTGTTTATTTTGTTTCTCATCTGTCTCCTCCCACTGGAATAGAATTTGCAAAGGACAGGGATTATCATCTCTTTTGTTAACTGCTGTGTTCCCAGTGACTGGAACAGGCTTAACATATAATAGGCATTCATATTTGTTAAAGAATTAACGTGTGCAACTCTAAGGCTAAATCCTTCATAAGGCTTGATCCATGCCTGCAAGAAGCTCATACTTAAGAAAATCTGGAGAAAGGCTCTTATCATTTCCAGTGAGACAATAAGCATTTCTAGAGAACGTTGTAATGTTCCTACCCATTTACTTTGTTTTAACTTCACAATATAATTGTGGTCTCCAGGTAGCAGCTGACCTATTAAAGACAAAAGCTAGAATCCAATTGCCAGGGTAATTTTGCCTAGTCAAGTTGAATAGTTCTTTTACCCATGAATTTAGATATTGCAAGCCCATGGATTTTTTTTTTTTTAGATAATGCAAATTGCTCCCAAGCTCTTAATATGATTCTCTTTGGAGAAACAATTTTGTGGGCTTCATGGGTTTTTTTTTTCCAGCTTTGAAATTATAAGAGTCTAACTCTAGGGCAGGTATATAGCTATGCAAGAAGCTTAACTGTGATTTAATAATAACTTTTATTTTTCTGGGCCATGACTCTTTCCCCAGTGGCTCCTGAATGAGGAACAAGAATTGCCTGCCACAGGTGTGCTTTGCCATAGCTGGTAATGAGAGAATCAGAAATTCTCAAGGTAGGATAAGCATTGAGTGAATTAGCTGGTTTTGTTCAGAGATTGTAGCTCAAAAAACTAGCACCATCTGTAGTATTCACTCCCCATTTTTCAGGATTGAAACCCCATTAAACAAACCATGGAGCATTGGCATAAATATTTCAAATAGAAGTTTGCAGGAAAAGACTGTTGCTGAAAAACAATAGACTTGGAAACTGTGTGATCAAGCCCTAAGGAAGGTAATTCAAGCCAAAGCATTTCTTGTCTATGTGATTTGCTGGCAGAGGATTTTCTTGTTTTATTTCGCTTAAGCCATATGGTTACTTAAAAATCCATGCATTTGTGTCTAGGAACTAACTAAATTTATAACCAAAGAATCGATCTTTCTTGATTCTGTTTCCAAGTATTTTGCAATTTGTAAACACTGGCTTTAAATTGGCCTGTACATTGGGGCTGGCTGGAGTCATTAGGGAATTCAACTTTAATCCTCTGCCACCACAGCCCCAATAAAAATACTGTAAGTTATGGAGACTTGTCATATTGTTACTTACACTCTAATGGGCTCAGTGGTTGTTGACACTGCGGCAGAGCAGCCAAGGGATAAGCCAGGTCAGGCCACCGTCTTCTCCTCAAGTGCTGGCCGCAGCCTAGCTCCGATGATGCGCAAATACAGACGCTGCCCACCTCGCTCTTTCAAATACTCCGGTGAATTATGCAGAGTGCCTTGATTACCACCTGTGTGAAAGAAGAAAACAAAAGGGAAGAGAATTTGCCTTGTAAAGCCAAAATAATCTTCATTTGGGAAATTTATGCTAGTTTCATCCAGAAATTTATTTTTTTCTTAAATGGCATTACATTAAATAGCCCTTTTCTAAATGGTATGCCACAAATTAAACTGAGAAGGAGACAGGCAAATGGTTTGTACTGGGGGGTAGAAAATACCAAGCCTATTTTAGTACTGTATTTCCTCATTAGGAAGTCACGATTGACCCTAAAGACATATTTCTTGCATCCTTCCAGAATGAAGCTTAGAAATGAAGCCTGACATGACTGTGGTGCTCACCCATGCCCATCTAAGCACTGAGGGTGTCTGCAGGCGCTGCCAGATGCCCCAAGTGCTAAACAGAGTGTGTATGATCAGGCACTGAGGTCTCCGAAGGTCATGGCAGAGACCCAAGGGCTCCAAAGTTGTCTCTCCTTGAACTAAATTAGAGTTCTTCAGCCCAGATGTTTAATTTCTTTCTTTCCAGAATGGCTAGCTATTAAGGTACTTCACTTCTTCTCCCCAGTGTCTCTCATTCTCCTTTCTTTCTGCTCCCTTTCATTCTTCTTTTCTTTTTTTCAACTCCTACTTGAGGCTATTTTTTAAAGGCCAATTGGGAAGAATATATGAAAGCTTTTTTAGGTTCAGATTTTTATTCATAGCAAGTCGATGTGATTGCAAGTTAGATCAGCATGACGATGTTTATGTAGTGGAAATGAAGTTTTAAGAAGTCAGTCTTTGGAACTGTAGTCTGCAAAGACAACCCTTTGAGGACTCTTGGAAGAGGGGAAAGCAAGAGGTGAAACCTTGCTGATCGTATGGATAATGCAGGTTATATAAATAAAATCTAGTCTGAAACTCTATCCTTAGAGATATTTTCTTCGGCATAAGGACATTGCTTCTATAAGCTCTCTATTTAAATGGAAATAATTCTGTAGGAGATTAGGCATTAAGTCACAGCGACATGGGATAGTGAATGAGGCCTGGCTTTGGAATATTCCTGACATGGGACCAAGATCCGCCTTAGCCGCTCACTGTTTGTGTGGCCTCTCCGAGTCTGTGTCCTGATGTCAATCACTGAGATTGACACCTGCTTTGCAAAGAACTTGATAAAGCTAACGATTATATATACAATGTGCCCAACAAATGACCAGTACATGGTAGCCATTCACACATGCCAGCTCTAATTTGTATCATTATAATTATTACTGTAGTTTAGCATGATTGGTTTATCAGCTTGCTTACCAACATGACAACGAGCACAGAGAAGTGAAAACACCAGGCAGAGACATTTTGCTAGGTGAGAATAAAGCACCGAAGGGAGAAACTTTTCTATTTAATTCACAGCCATAGACAGATTTCCTAGTATTCTTTGTGAAGTGGACAGCTGAAAATTAATACCAACAGAAGGCTCACCCCCACAGCAATGCCAGTGAGAA
This sequence comes from Smutsia gigantea, assembly GCA_032199065.1. Taxonomy (NCBI): domain Eukaryota; kingdom Metazoa; phylum Chordata; class Mammalia; order Pholidota; family Manidae; genus Smutsia; species Smutsia gigantea. Next base: position 15,282 of record JAVSCE010009039.1, read on the forward strand.
ATGTCGCCTTGGCAAATGACGAGCATGGGGCTGGCCTGTTGCACAGTGATGTCCAAATCAGGGATCAAAGAGGACTCTGAGTTTTGGTGTTTCGGGTTTGTTTGTTTTTAGTCTGTTTTAGAATAACTAGAAACCAAGGCCTGTACAGCAGAAGGTTTAAAGAAGGAAGGCGCTTGCAGCTGAGGCAAGCAGTTACTCTGCGGTACCTGCACAACACGCAAGTGTTTTCGGGTGCCACGGGAGAATCTGACAACAGTACGGAAAGAAGATGGTTCAGTCTCAGACCCCAGCACTGTCCACTGCAAGGAGCCAAGCTGAGGCTAGCAAAGGAGTTAGAAGATAAGCATTAGGAAAAGCATAAGGAAAATCATAAGATTTAGTATTGGTAAGCAAAAGTAGTTAAGAAATGTAAAGAAACAGGCCTGGTAAAAATAAATACACACTTAATAAAGCAGATTTAAAACAACTGCTTTCTTTAGTCCTTACAATCACAAATTGTAAGGGTGGAGGGAAGTAGCTCAGCTACATATAGATAGGTGATTACAAGGGGGAGCGAGGGCATATCTGGACCGGAGAGGTTGGGTGGGGTCCCTTGGTTCTGCAGTGGGGTCTCTCAGGTGGGCAGAAGTGGAGGACTGCTTGTATGCAATAAATGGGTTTCTCCCACTTTATTTCTCCCTTTGACTGATATCAGTTCCAAATGTATTTTGCTCAGGGATTTTTCCCCCAGAGTTATACAACCTTTGCAGGAACTTTATATATTCAAATGCATGTTACATTTTATCCAATTCAATAACTCATAGTTCTGTTCCACTTAAATGAATGAATATTTGCCTCAGTGTAACATTAGGTAAAGTCAGTACTTTGATTTTCACTTGAATTTGTGAAATTACCAGAATACAAAAAATGTGTCCGAAAAGTAATGAGACTTCTTTTTACAAATGCATCACATATATAAACATTGCTCTTAATTTCAGTACCTAGATAAATTATGTGTTTGATCCATTACTGTTGGTCTTACTATGACTAAGGCATTTGGGAAGTATTACTTAAGAAACATTTAAGGAGTAGAGAAAGCATGAGCTTTATATTTATATAGTTCTGAACTTGAAATCTTACATTGCTTTTGGCTATGTGACCTTGAGAATGGTACCAAATTCTTTGTACCTCATTATTTTCACCTAAATGATGGACAAAATAATATTCAGTTGCTGCAAAGATTTTTAAAAAATAGCATGAAGTAATTACCTAATACAGTGGCTGGAAAATACTAAACTTTAGCAAGTTCTTGTCAATACTAGTATTAGCCTAGGGGTGGTTGACAACATCTCAATTTTTTATAATTGTGTATCATTTTATATCAACTCTACTTTTGGTCATCAAAATACTCAGTAGTTTTTAATCATCCAACTTATTCCATAGATTTGGTTCTGAAACATTGAGTACTGTCTAAAACTCAAATCCATTTTCAAATGAGTAAAGAATGAACACAGTTTCTAAACTCTTATGAGTGTGTCAAAAAACTATGAAGGAAGTTTCAAAAAAAATTTCAGAAAAATTTTGAGTCATGGCAATATTGTTGCAATAAATATAAACTCTGTGATTACCTTTTTAAAAGGCCAAAATAAGTCAAATGTGAAATAATATCTTAAAAAGTAAAATAAATCCTGTTACTTTATAACCATACCTCAACCTTTACCAATAAGTTTTAAGGAAAAGAAAAAGCTTGAGTTGAAAGTTAACTATATGCAATCAATTGAAATATTTCCCTAAGTATCCTTCAACCACTTTACTTATTTACTTATTTTATAGGCACAATTTTTCATGGTAACATTTTGATGTCAATGGTACTAGACACTTTCAAGTTAATTCATTAAAAAAATGAATAACATGAGCCCCGTGTTATACTAAATCCATTTTTATACCTAAATTTCAATTTAAATACATATCAATTAAACACATAAAAATGAAGACCTTATCCTATACATTATATAATATTCATATAGGGATAAACTCATCAATTCATCCATTTAATGTCTATTTTCCCAATAATTTTAGTAAAATGTTCTACCTTATTGCACAGGTATGATTAAAATATTTGAATTTCATCAAATTCACAGGCAATGTTTGTATTTGATTTCATTACATGGAGCCAGCCTCAGTCAACACTTTCCCTTACTGACAGTTTTCTTTAAATGTTCTATTTGCTTTAACATTTCCTTGGGGACTTAATATTAACATTTTAAGGGCTTCTGGCTAGGTGTTTCATGTGAATTCTGTTTCTCATCCTATTCTAACAGAAAGCATTGTGAGGTGTACTTTATGACTGACCACATTGAGGAATGAGAAAGTAGTGGTTTAGAGAGGAAGAATTTTGCCCCAAATGACATAGGTACGATAAGACAGAGCTGGGAATCAAGTTCCAAAGCCTTTCCATACTCAAATGCAAAATTCAGTAGTTTGACCATAAAGAAAAACAGAAATAAAAATGGTTACAATGCTTACCCCTTTCAAAAACTGCTAATGAATTAGTGATTCTTGAAATACTCTGAAAATATACAGCCCAGCATGAGAAAGCCTTTCTTTTAATAGTAAGCCACACAGAGTTACAGAGCATGCACAGGAGTTTAAAGCATGGGCTCTGCCAATTTTCAAACCTGCCTCCTCTTTTTTAGCCATTTGACCTTTGGTACATTACTCCACTTACCTATGCTCCAGTTTCCTCATTTATAAAATGGGAGAGATACTGATACCTAACAGAACTGGTGTGAGGGCTAAATAAATAAGCATCGGTTAATTAGAAAAGTACCTGTCGCATAATAAATACTGTGTAAATATGTATTAATAATAAATTATCTTAAAAATGAAATACAGTCAGCTTAGCCAATGCCCACTTAATGTACCAAGCTGGCAGATTTTATTTAGGCCCATACCTGATTTATTTTTCAGGATAAATCACTCCAAGGAAGGGCCTTTATGTTTATTCAGAGTAAATATTAATTAGGTGACTTACCCACTGATGGTACTTGGTAACTTTTAAAAATATCCTACACACCCATTTTAACAGAAACAGACAAAAAAGAATCTGCTATTTTTAAATGAAGAAATAAAATGTATTTAAAAGCAAACCTACTTATTCTAATAGCTGACACCTGAAGTGGTTTTCTCATGAGTGAAAGTACTGTATCAGTTCTCATTGAGCATTTTAGTGTGCTATTGACATAGCTTTGTTGGGCAAACTTCTGACTGAAAAGCTAACAAAATGTCATATTTAACAGACTTTGCTTTCCTCAGTCAGAGCTATATGAGTTTCCCTGAGACAGGGACTGTGGGTGTAGTCAGAGTAGGGGGAGAGCCTCTGGAAAATGCAAGGCAGAATATTTGCAGTCAGAGCAATGTAACTACATGCAAGGAAACCCCCTACCAAAACTCTGTGTTAAACATTAAGCTCTAGGGTCATTCTTCGGTAAGATCAGTTGGTGTTTCCCAGATAAAGAAGAGTAGCCCATGTTTTTATTATGCTAATCACTTGTAAGATTCACTTTAGCATGCTAAAAGGCCCAGGCCTTTCTTCTTTCTTCTTTCAGATATGATGGGGCGATTTTACAAACTGGGCAAATAATTTAGCATGCAGACCCAGCTGTAAACAACATAGTAAAAGGCAGAAAGATTCTACCTTAAAGATAAGATTGCATTTTAACACCCAGGAAGTTTAAGAAGTAAGAATTTTAACTTACTCTTTAGCAAACAGATAATACCTCAGCCCACCTTCTGGGCTGGGCAGGCTGCCTTTTGATATGCTCCTAGACCAGGACACAGGTGTCCCAGTGAGAAGCCAGGCCGGAAACTCCTTGTGTTAAGTTAATTCTAGATATTCAGGTACCACTTAACAAGTCCACACCCCTAAGCATTTTTTCATGTTCTCAAAAAATCCTCATTTTCCTATAAGACCCCTAGACAACACACCACACTGAACTCTCTTGTCCCCTCCTGGCATGAGCCAGGAGCTCTTTCCTCTCACTTTATTTCTAAATAAATGCCTGTACCTTGCTCTCCTACCTTGGGTGTTTGCTAAGCTCATTCTTCGGCTTTGTGGACAAGAACCCCGGCATCACCCCCCTAAAAAAAATACCATTCAAAGATTCTACCAAAAATTCAAGATAATCAAATGAGCAAAACAGACTACTGTCTAGAAAGTAGGAAGAAGAAAAAAGAAATAGAAAATGTAAGAAATACCTTAAAAGCTATCAATGATCTGGCACTTCCTGACTTTTCTTGATAGACTAATCATGCAATAAGGAGGCTTTTCAAACTAAATTTAGAATGTCATCATACTAACCCCATTATCAAGTGCTCAGTAGCTACATGTGGCTAGTGGCTATAGTATTGGAATGAGCAGATAGAGAATAGTTTGCATCCCAGACCCTGAATCAGAATTTGCATTTTAATGAAATCACCCAGGTGACCCATAAACTCAGTTTGAGAAGTGCTACCTAATCTATTTAATTATTTGTCTTTGGCTTGAGTTATGTAGTACCAAAACACTGAATTAATATGCCTTAAGTGAAATACTGATGCCTGACTCTTGTGAGAAAAGGCAATATTCAATTAACTTTCATTGTATGTTCTAAGAGTAGGGAAAACATATCATTGCAGTTTCCTAGAAATTCTTCAATTTTAATTTTAATTTTTTCATTTCCTGCAAATGAATCCAGTGTTTCTATTCTTCCTAGATCCACAGCCAATTGTCAATAGAGACTGGTAAGAAAGTAACTAGAAACTCTAAATTTAGAGTTTTTGTTCTCATCTCACTATTGATCCTTCTGCTATTCTGTTATACATTAAATATAAGAAAAGATGTGGACTAACTCAAAAATAAGACTCCCATCACAATGCATGCAAATATTTTAATCAAGTTGTGAAAGGCTGGAGACTGGGAAAATGTCCATTCCACTAAGAAGTTTTTAAGTGTAACATAGACACTGTATTTAATGAAAATATTGTCAGATTCCATCCTTTCTATTATTCTATGAAAATTGAGAGGGCAGAACTGGTGAGATCTTTCTGCCAAGATGAAAAATTTAATGCAATTTGAAAACAGAAATGGCTTTCAAAATATGAATCTATGGGATGCAGAGTATTAAGAAACATTGTCTCACAAGGCTGTGAGGTCTTCCATGAGATAGATGTGCTTGAAAACAGTAACTATAGCTTCTGTATCTATATGTCAATTGCCCATACGAGAGTTGGAAACAGAGTAGACATTAAGTAAATATTTTTAAATTCTATTGAATTTTCTTCTGGTCAGGGATGAGTAAAAGAAAAGGACTTTCTATTCCATCATGATTGTTTACTGGAGAAAAAAATATTACAGCTAACTAAGCATTTTGTTTATATTCAAGTATCGCATTTTAAAATAAACTTAGTTGGGACTTCCGGGAAGATGGCAACATGAGCAGGGCGGCAGAAATCTCCTCCCAAAACCATAAACAGTTATGAAAATACAACAAACACAACTGTTCCTAAAAGAGAGACCAGAAGATACAGAAGAGCACACAGCCTGCATCTACACCTGAGAGGACTTGGCACACCATGAGGTGGGGAAGATACGGACCACGACCCAGCAGGAAACAAGCACTCCCCCATCCCAGCGCACTGGCGGGAGGAGAGGATTCAGAGCGGGGAGGGAGTGGAAGCACAGGCCCACGAAATAACCAGCCCTGGTGATCTGCACCGGGAACGCTGACACACATCGTGCGGTGTATTGGAGTTTGGAGAGTCAGAGGTGCAGGATGTGAGCCAGAGAACGCACTGAGTCCTCGCAGCCAGCTCCCCGGGACAAAAAAAAAAGCACTCTCTTTTTAGCAGTCTTAAAAAGACAGGGGCCCAACAGAGGAGCAGGATCGTCCCAGCACACTCAGCCCAGCAGGCTGGGTGTCCTGGGGAATTTCGGACCCCTTGGATAGCGACTGCGAAAAAGTAGCCGCACTGAGACTTCCCACAGACATCAACAGTCTCCCATTCATTCCTACCCCAGCCAGAGCTACAAATGGCCCATGCGGAGCTGCGTGGCCATGGCTGCAGACTAGTGGAGCAACAGCGCCACCTACAGTACCCCAACAGAATCTACTCCAGGTGGGCTTTCTTTTCTTTTTTTTTCTTTTTAAAAGTCTTAAAGAGTCCAGCTGACATACATGGCACCTACCAGTAACCACTTCTATAGCCATGAAAAGACAGAGGAATATGGTCCAGACTAAGATCAACCAGACAACCCCAGAGAAGGAGCCTGAAGGGATAGAAATGCACAGTCTTCCTGAAAAAGAATTCAAATAAAAGTCATAACCATGCTGATGGATCTACAGAGAAATGTGCAAGAACTGAGGGAGGAAGTGAGGGAAGTGAGGAAAGACAATGCAGAAATCAGACAAACGATCGACGGGCTTAACAGCAGACTGGACGAGATGCAAGAGGCGGTTAATGGAATAGAAATCAGAGAACAGGAATACAGAGAAGCTGAGGCACAGAGAGATAAAAGGATCTCTAGGAATGAAAGAATATTAAGAGAATTGTGTGACCAATTCAAACGGAACAATATTCACATTATAGGAGTACCAGTTGAAGAAGACAGAGAAAAAGGGATAGAAAGTGTCTTTGAAGAAATAATTGCTGAAAACGTTCCCACGCTAGGGAAGGAAATAGTCTTGCAGTCCATGGAAGCCCACAGATCTCCCAACACAAGGGACCCAAGGAAGACAACACCAAGACACATAATAATTAAAATGGCAAAGATCAAAGATAAGGACAGAGTATTAAAGGCAGCTAGAGAGAGAAAAAAGATCACCTACAAAGGAAAACCCAACCGACTATCATCAGACTTCTCAACAGAAACCTTACAGGCCTGAAGAGAATGGCATGATATATTTAATGTAATGAAACAGAAGGGCCTCGAACCAAGAATACTGTATCCAGCACGATTATCATTTAAATATGATGGAGGGATTAAACAATTTCCAGACAAGTAAAAGTTGAGAGTTTGCCTCTCATAAACCACCTCTACAGGATATCTTAAATGGACTACTCAAGAGGGAAGCACCCCTAAGGCTAAAAAGATGTCACCAGAGAAAACAAAATCATAACAAAGAAAGCAGACCATCCAAATAGTAACTAAAGGCAAAGAATAAAACACCTAGTATATAAAGAATAGAGGAGGAAGAATAAGAAGGGAGAGAAATAAAGAAACATCAGACGGTGTTTACAATAACTTAACAAGAAAGTTAAGTTAGATTGTTAGATAGTAAAGAAGCAACCCTTGAACCTTTGGTAACCACGAATCTAAAGCCAGCAATGGCAATAAGTGCATATCTATCAATAATCACGCTAAATGTAAATGGACTGAATGCACCAATCAAAAGACACAGAGTAATAGAATGGATAAAAAAGCAAGATCCATGTATGTGCTGCTTACAAGAGACTCACCTCAAACCCAAGATATACACAGACTAAAATTGTAGGGATGGAAAAAGATATTTCATGCAAACAAGGAGAAAAAAGCAGGTGTTGCAGTACTTGTATCAGACAAAATAGACTTCAAAACGAAGAAAGTAGCAAGAGATAAAGAGGGACATTACATAATGATAAAGGGGTCAGTGCAACAAGAGGATATAACCATTATAAATATCTATGCACCCAACACAGGAGCACCGACATATGTGAGACAAATACTAACAAAATTAAAGGAGGAAATAGAAAGCAATGCATTCATTTTAGGAGACATCAACACACCACTCACTCCAAAGGACAAATCAAACAGACAGAAAATCAGTAAAGACACAGAGGCACTGAACAACACACTAGAACACGTGGACCTAACAGACATCCACAGAACTCTACACCCAAAAGCAGCAGGATACACATTCTTCTCAAGTGCACATGGAACATGTTCCAGAATAGACCACATACTAGGCGACAAAAAGAACCTCAGTAAAGTCAAAAATATTCAAATTCTACCAACCAACTTCTCAGATCACAAAGGTATAAAATTAGAAATAAATTTTAGAAAGAAATCAAAAAGGCTCACAAATACATGGAGACATAACAACACTCTCCTAATTAATCAATGGGTTAATGACCAAATCAAAACAGAAATCAAAGACTATATGGAGACTAATGACAACAACAACACAAAGCCACAACTTCAGTGGGATGCAGCAAAGGCAATTCTAAGGGGAAAGTATATTGCAATCCAGGCCTATCTAAAGAAGGAAGAACATTCCCTAATGAACAGTCTAAAGACACAATTACTGAAATTGGAAAAAGAAGAACAAATGAGACCCAAAGTCACCAGAAGGAGGGACATAATAAAGATCAGAGAAGAAATAAATAAAATTGAGAAGAATAAAACAATAGAAAAAATCAATAAAACCAAGAGCTGGTTCTTTGAAAAAATAAACAAAATAGATAAACCCCTAGCCAGACTCATTAAGAGAAAAAGAGAATCTATACACATAAACAGAATCAGAAACGAGAAAGGAAAAACAATGACAGACCACACAGAAATACAAAGAATTAAAAGAGAATATTATGAGAATCTATATGCTAACAAGCTGGAAAACATAGAGGAAATGGACAACTTCTTAGAAAAATACAACCTTCCAAGACTGATCAAACAAGAAACAGAAAAGTAAACAGACCATTCACCAGCAACGAAATTGAATCGGTAATCAAAAACTACCCAAGAACAGAACCCCGGACCAGATGGATTCACCTCTGAATTCTACCAGATGTACAGAGAAGAAATAATACCCATTCTCCTTAAAGTATTCCAAAATATAGAAGAGGAGAGAATACTTCCAAACTCATTCTATGAAGCCAGCATCACTCTAATACCAAAACCGGGCAAAGACCTCACCAAAAAAGAAAATTACAGACCAATATCCCTGATGAATGTAGATGTAAAAATACTCAACAAAATATTAGCAAACCGAATTCAAAAATACATCAAGAGGATTATACACCATGATCAAGTGGGATTCATCCCAGGGATGCAAGGATGGTACAACATTCGAAAATCCATCAACATCATCCACCACATCAACAAAAAGAAGAACAAAAACCACATGATCATCTCCATAGATGCTGAAACACATTTGACAAAATTCAGCATCCATTCCTGAATAAAACTGAACAAAATGGGTATAGACGGCAAGTACCTCAACATCATAAAGGCCATATATTGCAAACCCACAGCTAACATCATACTTAATAGCAAGAAGTTGAAAGCTTTTCATCTAAGATTAGGAACATGACAGGGATGCCCACTCTCTCCACTGTTATTCAACATAGTACTGGCGGTTCTAGCCATGGCAATTAGACAAAACAAAGACATACAAGGCATCCAGATTGGTAAAGAAGAAGTCAAATTGTCACTATTTGCAGATAACATGATATTGTTCATAAAAAATCTCAAACACTCCACTCCAAAACTACTAGAACTAATATCTGAATTCAGCAAAGTTGCAGGATACAAAATTAACACACAGAAATCTGTTGCTTTCCTATACACTAACGACTATCTAACGGAAAGAGAAATCAGAAAAACAATTCCATTCACAATTGCATCAAAAAGAATAAAATATCTAGGAATAAACCTAACGAAGGAAGTGAAAGACCTGTACTCTGAAAACTACAAGACACTCCTAAGAGAAATTAAACAGGACACTAACAAATGGAAATGCATCCCATGCTCTTGGCTAGGAAGAATAAATATTGTCAAAATGGCTATACTACCTAAAGCAATCTACAGATTCAACGCCATCCTTATCAAAATACCACCAGCTTTCTTCAATGAACCGGAACAAATAATTCTAAAATTCATATGGAACCACAAAAGACTCCGAATAGCCACAGCAATCCTGAGAAGGAGGAATAAAACAGGGGGAATTGCTCTCCCTGACTTCAAGCTCTACTACAAAGCCACAGTAATCAAGACAATTTGGTATTGGCACACAAACAGACCCACAGACCAGTGGAACAGAATAGAAAATCCAAACATTAACCCAAACATATACAGTCAATTAATATTTGATAAAGGAGCCTTGGATATACATTGGGGAGATGACAGCCTCTTCAGCAGCTGGTGTTGGAATAATTGGACAGCTACATGTAAGAGAATGAAACTGGACTACTGTCTAACCCCATACACAAAGGTAAACTCAAGGTGTATCAAAGACCTGAATGTAAGTCATGAAACCATAAAATTCTTAGAAAAAACATAGGCAAAAATCTCTTGGACATAAACATGAGCAACTTCTTCATGAACATATCTCCCCAGGCAAGGGAAACAAAAGCAAGAATGAACAAGTGGGACTATATCAAGCTGAAAAGCTTTTGTACAGCAAAGGACACCATCAGTAGAACAAAAAGAGATCCTACAGTATGGGAGAATATATTCATAAATGACATATCCGATAAGGGGTTGACTTCGAAAATATATAAAGAACTCATGCACCTCAACAAACAAAAAGCAAATAATCCAATTAAGAAATAGGCAGAGGACATGAATAGACACTTCTCCAAAGAAGAAATTCAGATGGCCAACAGGCACATGAAAATATGCTCCACATTGCTAATCATCAGAGAAATGCAGATTAAAACCACAATGAGATATGACCTCACACCAGTGAGGATAGCCAACCTCCAAAACACAAACAATAAGAAACTTTGGCGAGGATGTGGAGAAAAGGGAACCCTCCTACACTGCTGGTGGGAATGCAAATGAGTTCAACCATTGTGGAAAGCAGTATGGAGGTTCAAAATAGAAATACCATTTGACCCAGGAATCCCACTCCTAGGAATTTACCCTAGGAATGCAGCAGCCCAGTTTGAAAAAGACAGATGTACCCCTATGTTTATCGTAGCACTATTTACAATAGCCAAGAAATGGAAGCAACCTAAGTGTCCATCAGTAGATGAATGGATAAAGAAGAAGTGGTACATATACACAATGGAATATTATTCAGCCATAGGAAGAAAACAAATCCTACCATTTGCAACCACATGGATGGAGCTAGAGGGTATTATGCTCAGTGAAATAAGCCAAGCCAAAAAAGACAAGTATCAAATGATTTCACTCATATGTGGAGTATAAGAACAAAAAAAAAACTGAAGGAACAAAACAGCAGCAGACTCACAGAACCCAAGAACGGACTAATAGTTACCAAAGGGAACGGACTGGGGAGGATGGGTGGGAAGGGAGGGACAAGGGGGAAAAAGGGGCATTACGATTAGCAGACATAATGTAGGGGGTGCACGGGGAGGGCTGTACAACTCAGAGAAGACAAGTAGTGATTCTACAGCATCTCACTACGCTGATGGACAGTGACTGTAATGGGGTTGGTTGGGGTGACCTGATGAAGGGGGTAGTTTAATCATCATAATATTGCACAGTAATTGTAGATTAATGATACCAAAATAAATTATAAAAAAATAAAAAATAAATAAATAAAATAAAATTAACTTTGTTGCCTAGAGCAAAAACTTTAAGCTCTCCTTACTTCAGAAAGAAAAGTGAAAATAGAATCATCTGGACAAGACCTAAGTTAAATTAATTGAGATTTTCCACTATTTGCATTCTTGAAATGTTGACTAGTTCTGTTGATCTTTTTTCTGTCCAATATATAAAACCCTCTGGCAGATTATGTCTCTGTGTGGCTCCTTCTTTGGTTGACTTTAAAATGAAGCACAAAGGTGGGAACATTTTGGAGGTAACTTTCTTTTTCAGATTCATAGTTCTGTCTCTTTTTTCATACTTCTTTTTCTGAATAGCAAAAATATTAAGGAATTCATGATTGGGAAACGCAATGTTCAGATGTTTTGGCAGAAGAAATGAACCTTCTAATACAAATTTTGACTTTTCTGTTTCTGATATTTGGTTGTTCTATAAGCATTCGTATGTGGGCGTCAACAGTAATTCGATTAATACTTCCTGGAGTGCTAGACCTGCAGAAATGCTAAGCATAAGGGCAAATGTCAGCATCAAGGCAGGATCTTGATGAATCATCATTGATCATTCTGTTACTGATGCTTTCTCCTGACATATATGGTGCTTTCTCTCCATTGATTCCCTCCACGACCTTGGACCATTCACAGTTGCTTTAATTCAGTTTCTTCATCTGAAAGGGGGTGGATGATAAAAAGGGTCAAGGAAGTGATGGGCAAAGGTGACAACAGGGACTAACCACATACAGATGGGGGAAAGTGAACCAAGCCAATTTCTTTGGAATGCTCATTGGATTACAAAGCTTTATTTACTATCCAGTTTCCAGGCAGATATCACATTACTAGGCTGTCATCCCATCTTCATATTCTTTTTGAAAACAGGACTCGGAAGTTAAGCACAAGATGGAAATCTAGCTACAAAGAGCAACTATGAACATTAATAGAAGGAACTCTCAGTTCTCTTAAAGCAGATTATCCTTGGCAAATCATGCCAGCAAAAACAATATTCCACTTCACTGCTTATTTTCTTAACAGCTCACATCTATTTACCCTTAACTTGGCGTGTAGCTTGCATTCAAGTTCTAAAGTCATTTAGAAATGTGAAATTCATAGACTATTGTGGATAGAAGGGCCTTTAAAAATCATCTAGCCCTATCATCAATCTGAATGACTCTCAGAAGCTTAAACAATCCCAGTGATGTGGAACTCACTTCTCCCTGAGGCAACCCGCTCTACCTTTGGACCAAGTCTTACTCTAGGAAGAAGAAAAATAACAAGTTGTGCATCAGCTATGTTTTTATGTCAATGTGATACACACTTGCCTTCCCTAGCCTAGAGTGAACTGCAGAATAGAGATGAAAGCATTTAAACAGAGAAACGAACAGTTTCCTGTTCAGATTGCTTTGACAAATACAAGCCCAAACCTTCAAAATGATCACAGGATAAATAAAATATTCCTAGTATCATAAACAACCATCTATCAATATTTATGAAACTTTTTCCAAAACCATTTAGAAAGTTATTATAGACACTATCTGTGAGTAATCACCTTGTGGTCTCATAGTGCCCCTTTTTATATGCTTTAAAATACCACCTCTAAGAAGAAGCATGAGCATGGAGCATGAAATTGATCTCTTCTCTCCTTGGCCCCTGTTTAAGTTATTGCTAGTGCACAATAAATGCACAGACCCTTGTTCCATCTTCATCCGCCTAAAACTACAATGCTAATATCTCTTTCTTTTCCATTCTTTGTCATCCTTAATTCTCAAAAGACTATTTTGCCCTTGCAGTCTCCACCTCTTTGCCACTCTTTTGTTCTTTAACTCACTGCCAACTGAATTTTATCCTATGGGGCTGTGACCACTCTCTTAAGATCACCAATTGGTTCCTAAGTGGCAAATCCAAAGAACATTTTTCAAATTCGAATCCTAATATACCTCAATGATGCACCTAATCCTGATTGCTAGCTTCATCTTGAACCCCATCACTTAGTGCCTGTTACTCATCTGCCTTCAACTTTTCCTTGTGTTCTGTCTCTCTGTCAAATATTGGTACTTTCTAAGGAGCCACCTTTTAAAATTTTTTCCTTTGCTTCATGTGTCCTCCCTGACATTCCATCTATTTTGAGTTTTCACTATTGCCTTCATACCTCTGGCTCTGACCTCTCCCATAAGCTTCAGCTCATTTTCTGCTCTGAAGAGAACGAAATATGAAATAATATCTAAAGATAAGTAAGTATTAGTGAGGAGATATGGATGGAATAATGTCTGGAGGAGAAAAGAAAATTACAAAATAGAAAAGTATACTTAAAAGATTGGGGGCAGCAAAAAAAAAAGTTGCATATCTAAAGAATTGAATGAAGATCAGTCTCACTGAAGGATAGAAAGAGAAAGGGTAGAATTGAGAAATCAGGATGGTGTGATAGAAGAACTAAGTCATATGAGGCTTTATAATCCACATAAAGGATTTGGACTTTATTCTAAGGATAATAGAAAATAGGAAGAAGCAAAGGAATTATATGACCATATTTGCATTTTTATCACAATCTCAATGTTAATACAGGGATTGGATCAAGGGGGAAAGGCAAGGATATGAGTCATCTGTGAGGGGTGAAGGTACTCAGAAATCCTTCTGAATGATGGATTGGTCAGGTCCCATTGAGGGAGTCAGGTTGGGCTAAGAGGTTATAGTTGGGATGGAGAGGATAGAAGATAGAGTCAGAACCTACTTACTAAGTAAAATGGATAAGATTTCATTGTTGATTGGATTTGAGAGATAAAGGGGAAAAAGGAGTCAAGAAACATACAAGGATTCTAAGTAGTATATTTTGATGTATGCTGGCATCTTTCACTGATAAGGCAAGCTAGAAGCAGAGGAAATTTGGGGCCAAAAATGTGAGTTAACTTTCCAACATAAATATCAAACTGTCTTCTGGATATCCCTGTGTAGTTATCCCACTGGCACCTCAAAATAAATAAGTCTAAACTTCACAAGAGAGTGTGGAAAGAAGATTCATCAAAAGAAAAGGAAATGTGATGTGCTATTACTCAAGGAAGGTGGACAAGTAAAAAATAGCAGTTGTCCTCATTTTCCTCTCCAAAGCCACGGTCACCTCTCCAGTTCAGTCCTTTATCTTCTGTGGGCTGAAGTATTTTTTGACATTTCCTAAATTTCTTATTAATTATTTTCTAAGTATGCAGTCTTGACATTGCCATAAGCCTGATCTTCCTAAAGAATCACTTTCACACATTACTCCCTTGCTCCAAAATCTTCACTAGCTCTCCATTGTCTGCTAACTGATACCCAGATTTCTCAGTCCTGTCGTGATCTGTCTCCCCCTTGACTTTTCCAGATTAACTTGACCAAATTTCCATATATGGAGCCCCTAAAGGGCCATGACAGCTTGCCAACCCACCCAAGAGGCTTTGAGGCTCTCCTAGCACCATTTTGGTCACGTTGCATCCTATTTCATCCACCTACAGTGCCTACCACATTCTCGCCACCTTTCACAGTCCTCTTCAGATGTGACCCTATGTCCATGAAGCCTGTCCAAATCGCTTTTGTCAGAAGTGATGGTGCTCTTCCCAGAGTTCTTGCACAAATGCATTATGGAATTCGTTCAGGCTTGAAGCAGCGTATAGACAGACAGTGGCAAGGGGGAGCATTAGATCAAGGAACTAATTATTTATAAGCTTTTGACTTCTTTAGATAATCCACTGTGCACTGGTGACAATGTTGAACAGCCCTGTGATCCTGGAAAGCCACAAAGGTTGAGAAATTCCTCGACTCCCTTATATTATGGTAGTTAATAGCAAAAGAAAACCTGCTCTACATTGTTCTGAGTGAGATAAGTCCAATTTCCATCCTTCTTCGGTAACTTAAATGAGACCCAGCTCCACGTTTCCTTATGACTCTCTTATTTACTTGCCTGATAAAACTGCAGGTTTTCTCTCTCCTCTTTGAGACATTTCTCACTAGTGAAAGTTCTCCCCATTGTAAATATCCTAACTAAAATCATCTCTTTATTTGTCCTGTGCATTTTGCCTTTCCCTCTGGTTTGTTTAGGGAGACTGAATATACAAATGGACCAGACCAGACATAAAAAGAGAACTCTGATCAGTTGCCCCAGGCTGCTGCTACTTGCCCCAGGACCTACCCATTGTCTGCAGTAACTGAACTCAGGAAGCCAGCCTGCTATAAGCCAGACTGGTAGGAAGTCAGCCTGGTGTTGCTAAAAACAACTCAGTAAGCCAAACAAGAAGTCCTGTAACAAATGGCTCCAAATGACCAATTCTTGATTCATAACTGACAGCTTTCCTGTCAGTTTTTGTCCCTGCTTCCAGCTCAGGACCAACAAAAGAGAGCCAACTATGTATCCCTAACTCATTACAGAGGATGTCCTGCTTCTGGGGGGTGGCTCAGCTTACCCATGCCAACAGCGTGTAATCAGGGCATACTTGAAGCCTTTCCTTTTTCCACTATAAAGCTTTCCCACTCCTCTGCCTGCCTTTGAGTATCTGCCAAAAAGCAAGAGACTGTGGCTGACTCTCTTGATATAGAAACTCAGAATAAATAGCCTTTGCTTGTTCTCATTTAGTTGGTCTTCATTTCCATAGTTTGACAGAATTATACTAGTTAATTTCTAAATCTCTTTGCATGAATAATAATGTCACAAAGCATGAGTGGTATCAAAATTAGTTCCCTACAGCCTTCCATAAATGGTAAAGCATTTGCTCCTGCTCTTATGCATATGTTTACCAATTATCATCATTTTAATGCATTGCTTTTAAAGATACAAAATGAGAGGATTAATAAATATGATGGAAGTTGGAACCAGCCATCTAATTGTTTATTTTTGATATAGGTTTGGCAGTTCTTTTCCTATCATAACAGTGCATTTGTCAATGAAACCAACATTACATTATGTCATCTTATTTTCAGCAGATTAATATGATTTAATTAAGAATAAATGTCAGCTTAAATCATCCCTATCAAATCTCCAAATATTTTGCATTCAACTGTTTTCCATGGGCTTAAGTGGTTCTATGGAACAACTTAACTAATTTATGACAACCTCAAGGAAGTGCCTTAGTTGAACAGTTTCATACTTAGGCTTTTTTTTACTCTACCTGAATAGTATTTCCAACTTTGCAAGATAAATTCTTGTCATCTGGGGAAGAACATTCGTTTTTATTGCTTCCTTCTTTTTCTCCTACTGTGACAGTTGTGCCTCTTCTCTTCAGATGGAAGAGTAAATGACAATAGGAGTAATAAGCCATATCATACAGGAGAAGCAGCAGCTGTTAAAACCCCCTCCTGCTTCTCTGCAGCTCTAGCATGAGAAGAATATATACATCAGTTATCATGTGCTCATTTTCATCTTGCAAGTAATATTAGGACTTTGCTTACCACTATTAAAGCTTCAAAACCAATGAGTTGATTAAGGATAAAAAAGAGTAAGTGATCGGTTATGTTTAATCTTTTAATTTCTGTTCTAGATCTAAGAAAAATTACAACAGAAAGCCTTTATCATTTGCACTTCTAGTCGATTTCCTTCCCAACAGGTTGCAGTTTTGTAAAATTGATGTAACCCCAAGTTGTTTTGAGTGTGAAGGTTGGAAAGGCAATAGAGACAGACATTTATTGACAATTGCTTGAAGTAGGCATGAAAATGAACTAGCAAAAATTTCCATTGCCATGCAAGCATATGACATGGTGAGACATCAGCCAAAGTCTCCAGCAGAGAAGAATCAATACTGTGTATCTCTAGATGGGTCTGAGAGTCCACACTTACCATACAGATGTAAGCAGGAGAGACCAATGTTCATGAACCTTAGCCAAGTAAGGGGCTCCTATCCAAACCCGTGGATTCATGAAATCATAGTACTATTGATTTTTTTATTTTTTCATATTAAAAAACAGATTCATCAACTAGCAGAATGAACTAGATCAACTCACATTTGGTCCTTAGATCAAATCGGAGGCCACATTTGGATATTTGGATATTTGGTATTTTGGATATACATCATTTTTGTCATCAGAATCCTTTTCAATCTTAAGCACGTGTGTCAAATTGTGTACAAAGACTTTGGACCTGGTGCCAGTTCTCTATGCTTTTGTAATCTAAGAATGACATATTTACATGAATACAAAGTACAAGATATATTGCTTCGATCTAGTATGTACTTTATCAATCAATTCAAGAGAACAAAGTTCTAAAATAACTAGAATGGCTATTGTTTAGTGAGTACTGTTTCAGTTTTGCAAGATAAAAAGTGTGCTGGAAACTGTGGTCGCACAACAGTGTGAATGCACTTAACACAATTGGCCCATATGCTTAAAAAAATGCTTCAGGTGGTAAATTTTATGTTTTATATATTTTTATAACTTAAAAAAATAATTAGAATGGGGTATTTAATAGCTACTAGCTTAATGAAGTCCCTGAATATGCCCCACCCCTCTCAGTGCACAAATGGTCATATTAGCCCATCACATCCAAATCTATTGCTAGTCTTAACTTTTTTAAATCTTGAAATCATTTCTCAGCATCACTCTCAGTTTCTTACCAAACGAACTATTGTACTGACATTTCCATATTGCCGAGCAATCAGGGATAAAGCTACTTTTCTTCTAGATCAGCTACGAATTTCCTGTTCTTTAGGAATTCATCTCTGCTTTACGTGAAGTTGCTGGGTTATTGACAAGAAAGAAAAAGAAGTAGCAATGAAAAAGGAGAGCAGGGCAGAAGAGGAGGCTTAAAAAGTTGCTGATAAACATGGCTTATGCTTAAGATTGTCCCCTTTCCTTCCTGGTTTTGGGCTCACCCAAGAAAGAGGCCTCACTAAAATGTTTCCCAGAGTTCAAACTGCCTTGGGAAACTAAGCTGTGTGTTTCTGACCCAGAGGAGATGGGAGGAAGACAAATACATGGGAAAATTGGATTATTCTGCTTACTTTCTTACTCTGATTTTTCTTCAAATTATACTATTTCTATTTTATGGCAGCATGTTTTATAAAGCCCATTGAATTTGTTATCTCAATGAATTCCATTAAGTATCTACCACAGTCCTGAGATATTATCTTTATCTCATAGAAGACTAATTTATATTTAGAAGAGCTCTCTACCTGAATTCAAACAGCTTGGAAAGCATAGAATCTACCTCTATCTTTTACTCCAAATCTGCTCTATTTTCCACTCTGCCCAGAGAGCAGCATGCTAATTTAGTCTTTGTTTAACATTTTCCAAAAGGTACAAAAGTGTGTGTTCCTTAGTGTTGATCATTTATTTTCCATAAAGGAAAAATGTCTCCTCTGACAAAAGTGATGGCCATATCCAAATAGATAAAATAACAGGGGATTATCTAGGTCCAGGTAACTGCTCACTTACCATACCATAAACTAAGGATGATTTATTATAAGCACTCGGGAGATTTTCCAGAGCCTAAAGGCAAACACTGTAGTTAGGTCTGGCTTTGACCTGGAACTGGAATGGTAAAGCTAAAAAGAACTTTGAAGTCCCCTGTCCTGACTCTGCCTCTTGGGGCCACGGCACCCTCTACTTCCCTGATCCTCTGCACACCACCAGGCCCTACTCCCTCATCCCCCCACAAAACGGCCATGAAACTTCAGTCCTGACATTGACTTACAGGTCCAGTGTTCTCCAATAAGGGACCTATGCTTGTCGTGTTTGAATTCTCAATTTCTAGGAGAGGGAAATCCAGAGCATCAGTTCTGGTCAAGACTCTACAACTGATGCGCTGTGTATCCACTATAATGATCAGAGTCGGTGCTTTACTATTTGGCAAGTGAACAAAATGAGGATGCCTTCTGTGTCGTGGTCTACTTCAGCATCTATGTATCAATTTAGACCAAAGCATGGCTTGCACTTAAAAAATAAATTTAAAAACATCCACTGTTTCACTGTTATAAACAATGCTATAACGAACATCAGGAAAATGCAATTTAAAGTGAAATTCTAATTAACAGTCATCAAATTGGCAAAAACTGAGAAGCCTAAACATATCAAGCAGACAGGGAGATGAGAAAACAGGAATCTTAAATACTGGCCCACCACATTAGTGGAAAATTTGGCTGTAGCTATAGAAGTAGACACTGTGTTTCAATACAATCCCAAAATACTCCTAGCTGTAATCCTCTAACAAAACTCTTGCTCATATGTAGTACATATGAAATAGAAGAATACATGTGAAATATGTCATAATGGTACCCCTGGAAGGAAAAGAGAACTTTAGAACTTGAGTGGAAACCATCAACTATTATGTTTTATATCCTTTACATGTACAATATTTGAAGATAAGAAAGCATTAATATTCATTAACTCCGGGGGAAAAACTTAAGACTGTTAACAGAGTCCCTATGCATTTCTATATTATGTAAGCTTTACAATAAAAATAAATAGAAAAAAAACAGAGCAGAGCCTTTTCCTTTAAAAAGGAAAAGCATTTTCTCACATATGTGTGAGAACCATTCCCCAAGGATTCTGCCCATCTTAGGCTCCACTCTTATCCTCATCACCTGAGACTTGAACATGGAAGTGAGCAACGTAAAAAGGAGAATCTATACAGAATGCATTCTGCTGGCTTTCACTTCAGAAGTAGGTAGTGGTCTGTAAGGCCAGGATCCTGAAGCAGAAGTGGCATTGGCTGGATTTATAGTTGTGGCAGAACAAACAGCTCTAGTCTTCAGTCTGGTAAGATGCAGTAGTAACAGTAGTTTCCCTATCGATAGCTCTGTAGTGTGGTTTTAGCCCATTTTTGGAAATGCAACTCGAAGTTAGTGCTCTACTTCTCTCAAAATTCTAAGCCACTAGATATCTTTTTTAAACTTTTCTATTATGAAATGTAATGCAGATGAAGAAAAGTGCATAGCAAAGTAGAACTTAGGGAACTATTGTTAAGGGTAACCTTTGTAGTCAATACCTAGGGCAAGAAATAGAATGAGTCGTATACTCTAGAAGCCAATCACACCCCTCTTTCCCCCATAAAAGTAACCACTAATCTGTCTTTTAAATAATTACTTCCTTGCATGTCTTTATAGTTTCATTACTGGAATGTGCATCCATAAGTTTTTAGAAAATATCACTTTTATATATCCCCCCAGCTATCTCTCCTCTCTCTCTCTTTCTCTCTCTCTCTCTCTCCCCTCCTCTTTCTCCCTATAACTTGTACATTAAATAGCTAGCTTATTTAGCCTGTTGAATTTCACAAAAGACAGTATGTGTTTTGTTTGTATCACCATGTGTACTTTCACATGTTTCACTGTATTTCCTATAAATTGAAAGCTGCATATAAAGAATTGGTCAGACTCTGATTTGATGATTTTTTTTTTCAAGAACTACTTCATAGTTGGTGTTGTGTTCTTCCACTAGCAGAGAGTTATTCATTTTATGTCTTCACCAGCAATTGATTCTCAAGGCCTGTTAGGCATTGCAAAATGGTGATATTCTAATTTATTAATTGTTTCTTCAATAACTAGCTGGAATGCATCTATAAAGAGACATTTCTCAGCATCTACTATGTAGTTGCCAAGCAAAACAACTATTTACCAGGCTTCAAAATATTGGGTTGTGTTTTTTTATCATCTTTCAAAAGTAAACAATTCATTTCTTTATAAATTATCATTTTGAACTCATATATTTAAACATATTTGGTGTTTTACAAGTCATTATAGTCATTACACTTACTGACACACAAATTCTCACCTCTTTAGACACTGGGAACCTCTTCGGGTTGGCTCTAAGTCTATTTTCTCTGACCCTTTTCGTCCCTGATAGTTCTCTTCATATCTGCACAGACAGTATGTCTCCCCCTATCTTAAACACTTTCATCCCACAGCTCTAAAATCAGACATCACTCCAAGATGCCTTTGTTCATTTGTTTGTTTTAGGAGGGAAATCATATTTACTAAGTGCCATGTGGGTTCCAGGAATGCTTATTGCTATTAGGTTCATTGTTATTTTGGTCTTTTCAGTGGGCAGAACTAGAAAAAGAAAGCACCTCCTGACTTCATAATAATATTTCTAGTTCAGTCTCAGAATGGCAGGATGCTGACTTAAGATGTTATAACTGTATAATCTCATGTCTCATCCCTGAGAAGCTCATTTTCAAAATCACTAGGGAAGAGAAGTAAAATGTCCCATAGTTATATATTTGCTCAATCTCACCAGACATTCACAACAACCTCGGAACAACAATACCAATATTAACAACATAAATCAAAGTGATTACTAAAAGCACTTAAATAGCTTTGCTTATGTTTTCCCAATTCTCTTTCAATTTCTGCGTATTTACGTTGTCAGGGTATGCTGACATTACATACTATGCTCTCCTTTTTCATCCTTTTTAGTATCAGTTGTATGAGTAAATACATGATCAATCTTTACCCCGTCTTTATGTCAAAGTTTCTGGCCATTAAGTTTAATGCTCATATTCTTGTAAATTTCATAGGAGGAGCTTAGAAGGACAATATTTTCTAAGATTTTGCATACAGATTACAATTATGTGGCCTTTATACTGAAAAGTCAATTTGGCTCGATTTAATCATTGGCTCACATTTTCATTCCCTGAGTATATTGAATATAATACTCCAATTACCTTGGTGTAATGTTTTACTATTTAAAAGTGAATGACAATCTGAGTTTCTTTCCCTTATAAGTAACAGGGTATTTTTCTGGATGTCTAATCATTATTTTTCTCTTTGCATTAATGTCCTATAATTTTACTAGAATATATCTAGATATTGGTTTTCCGGTGTCAGTTTTCTCAAGTAGTAATGTATCCTTTCAAAAGTAATTTTAAGTCCTTTTTAATTTTAGGAATTTTTTCTAACAATTATACTATTTAATAACTTCTGTTTACTTCCATTTTGGATGGCAGAGTTGGGAGCACTACTATAATACATACTTCAGATCCTTTTTGCTTATTATTTTTCTTTCAAATCTTTTTCATCATTTTCCTCATTGCTTTTTGACCTGTGAAATTTTTATTTTCACTTTGCTCTTTTTTAAAGGTATTATCGAGACTTCCGGGAAGATGGTGGCGTGAGCAGGGCGGCAGAAATCTCCTCCCAACATTATATTTATCTATGAAAATACAGCAAATACAACTATTCCTAAAAGAGAGACCAGAATACACAGGAAAGTGCACAGCGTGCAGCTACACCTGAGAGGACTTGGCACCCCGCGAGGTGGGTCAGATACGGAGCCGCGATCCGGCGGCACCGGAGCACTCACCCAACCCAGTGCACCGGTGGGAGGAGAAGATTCAGAGCCGGGAGGGAGTGGAAGAGCAGGTCTGTGAAATACCCAGCCCCGGTGGTCTGCGCCGGGAGCGCTGACACACATCGTGCGGTGCATCGGACATTGGAGAGGCAGAAGGTGCAGGTTTTGAGCCAGGAATGCGCCCGGGTCTGTGCAGCCAGTGCCCCGGGACAAGAGAAAAGCGTGCGTGGTTTGTAGCAGTCTTGGAGAGGTGGGGGACCCAGCGAGGGAACACCATCACTGCGGCAGGCTCAGCCAGCTGTCTGGGAGTCCTGAGAAGCTTCAGACCCCTTGGATGGTGACTGAGAAAAGGTAGCAGCCACACTAAAACTTTATACAGAGAACAACAGCCTCCCATTCGTTCCCGCCCCGGCCAGAGCTACAAAGAGCGGCACAGCCGCGACTGTGGAATAGTGGAGCAACAGCGACACCTATAGCACCCTTAGAGAATCCACTCCAGGTGGGCGGTTTTTTTCCCCCCTTTCCTTTTTCTTTCTTTTCTTTCTTTCTTCTTTCTCTCTTTTCTTTCTCTTCCTTCTTTTTTTGCTTGTTTGTTTTTTTCTTGTTTTTTTTTCTTTAAGTCTTAAAGAGCCCAGCTGACATATGTGGCACCTACCAGCGACCACTCCTATCAACATGAAAAGACAGAGGAAAATGGTACAGACCAAGCTCACCAGACCCAGACAACACCTGAGAGGGAATCTGAAGGGATGGAAATGCAGAATCTTCCTGAAAAAGAATTCAGAATAAAAGTCATAACCATGCTGATTGATCTACAGAGAAATATGCAAGAGCTAAGGGAGGAAGTGAGGGAAGTCAGGAAAGACAATGCAGAAATGAGACAAGCCATCAATGGGCTTAACAGCAGACTGGACGAGATGCAAGAGACTGTTAATGCAATAGAAATCAGAGAACAGGAACACAGAGCAGCTGAGGCAGAGAGAGATAAAAGGATCGCTAGGAATGAAAGAATATTAAGAGAATTGTGTGACCAATCCAAAAGGAACAATATTCACATTATAGGAGTACCAGTGGAAGAAGACAGAGAAAAAGGGATAGAAAGTGCCTTTGAAGAAATAATTGCTGAAAACTTCCCCATGCTGGGGAAAGAAAGAGTCTCACAGTCCATGGAAGCCCACAGATCTCCTAACACAAGGGACCCAAGGAAGACAACACCAAGACACATAATAATTAAAATGGCAAAGATCAAAGATAAGGACAGAGTATTAAAGGCAGCTAGAGAAAGAAAAAAGATCACCTACAAAGGAAAATCCATCAGACTAACATTAGACTTCTCAACAGAAACCTAACAGTCTAGAAGAGAATGGCATGATATATTTAATGTAATGAAACAGAAGGGCCTCGAACCAAGAATATTGTATCCAGCACGATTATCATTTAAATATGATGGAGGGATTAAACAATTTCCAGACAAGCAAAGGCTAAGAGAATTTGCCTCCCATAAACCACCTCTACAGGACACCTTAAAGGAACTGCTCTAGAGGGAAGCACTCCTAAGGCTAAAAAGCTTTCACCAGAGAAAATAAATAAAATGATAGCAAAGAAAGCAGACCATCCAAATACTAACTAAAGGCAAAGAATAAAACACCTAGAATATAAAGAATGGAGGAGGAAGAATAAGAAGTGAGAGAAATAAAGAAACATCAGGCTGTGTTTACATTAACTTAACAAGAAAGTTAAGTTAGATTGTTAGATAGTTAAGAAGCAACCCCTGAACCTTTGGTAACTACAAATCTAAAGCCAGCAATGGCAATAAGTACATATTTATTGATAATCACCCTAAATGTAAATGGACTGAATGCACCAATCAAAAGACACAGAGTAACAGAATGGATAAAAAAGCAAGACCCATCTATATGCTGCTTACAAGAAACTCACCTCAAACACAAAGATATCCCCAGACTAAAAGTGAAGGGATGGAAAAAGATATTTCATGCAAACAAAAAGGAGAAAAAAGCAGGTGTTGCAGTACTTGTATCAGAAAAATTGACTTCAAAACAAAGAAAGTAGCAAGAGATAAAGAAGGACATTACATAATGATAAAAGGGTCAATCCAACAATAAGAAATAACCATTATAAATATATATGCAGCCAACCCAGCACCGGCATATGTGAAACAAATACGAACAGAATTAAAGGAGGAAATAGACAGCAATGCATTCATTTTAGGTGACTTTAACACACCACTCACTCCAAAGGACAGATCAACCAGACAGAGAAATAAGTAAAGACACAGAGGCACTGAACAACACACTAGAACAGATGGACCTAACAGACATCTACAGAACTCTACACCCAAAAGCAACAGGATACCCATTCTTCTCAAGTGCACATGGGACATTTTCCAGAATAGACCACATACTAGGCCACAAAAAGAACCTCAGTAAAGTCGAAAATATTGAAATTCTACCAACCACCTTCTCAGATCATAAAGGTATTAAACTAGAATTAAATTTTAGAAGGAAAACAAAAAGGCTCACAAATACATGGAGACTTAACAACATTGTCCTAATTAATCAATGGGTTAATGACCAAATCAGAACAGAAATCAAAGAGTACATGGAGACAAAGGACAACAACAACACAAAGCCACAACTTCTGTGGGATGAAGCAAAGGCAGTTCTAAGAGAAAAGTATATTGCAATCCAGGCCTATCAAAGAAAGAACATTCCCAAATGAATAGTCTAAAGACACAATTACTGAAATTGGAAAAAGAAGAACAAATGAGACCCAAAGTCACCAGAAGGAGGGACATAATAAAGATCAGAGAAGAAATAAAATTGAGAAGAATAAAACAATAGAAAAAAATCAATAAAATCAAGAGCTGGTTCTTTGAAAAAATAAACAAAATAGATAAACCCCTAGCCAGACTCATTAAGAGAAAAAGAGAATCTACACACATAAACAGAATCAGAAATGAGAAAGGAAAAATCACGACAGATCCCACAGAAATACAAAGAATTATAAGAGAATACTATGAGAATCTATATGCTAGCAAGCTGGAAAACCTAGAAGAAATGGACAACTTCTTAGAAAAATACAACCTTCCAAAACTGACCAAACAAGAAACAGAAAAACTAAACAGACAAATCACAAGCAACGAAATTGAAATGGTAATCAAAAAACTACCCAAGAACAAAAACCCTGACCAGATGGATTCACCTCTGAATTCTACGAGACATATAGAGAAGAAATAACACCCATTCTCCTTAAAGTTTTCCAAAAAGTAGAAGAGGAGGGAATACTTCCAAACTCATTCTATGAAGCCAGCATCACTCTAATACCAAAACCGGGCAAAGACCTCACCAAAAAAGAAAACTGCAGACCAATATCCCTGATGAACGTGGATGCAAAAATACTCAACGAAATATTAGCAAACCGAATTGAAAAATACATCAAGAGGATCATGCACCATAATCAGGTGGGATTCATCCCAGGGATGCAAGGATGGTACAACATTCGAAAATCCATCAACATCATCCACCACATCAATAAAAAGAACAAAAACCACATTATCATCTCCATAGATGCTGAAAAAGCATTTGCCAAAATTCAGCATCCATTCCTGATTAAAACTCTCAACAAAATGGGTATAGACGGCAAGTACCTCAACATCATAAAGGCCATATATTGCAAACCCACAGCTAACATCATACTTAACAGTGAGAAGCTAAAAGGTTTTCATCTAAGATCGGGAACAAGACAGGGATTCCAACTCTCTCCACTGTTATTCAACATAGTACTGGAGGTCCTAGCCATGGCAATCGGACAAAACAAAGACATACAAGGCATCCAGATTGGTAAAGAAGAAGTCAAATTGTCACTATTTGCAGATGAAATGATATTGTACATAAAAAACCCTAAAGAATCCACTCCAAAACTACTAGAACTAATATCTGAATTCAGCAAAGTTGCAGGATACAAAATTAACACACAGAAATCTGTTGCTTTCCTATACACTAATGATGAACTAACAGAAAGAGAAATCAGAAAAACAATTCCATTCACAATTGCATCAAAAAGAATAAAATACCTAGGAATAAACCTAACGAAGGAAGTGAAAGACCTGTACACTGAAAACTACAAGACACTCCTAAGAGAAATTAAAGAGGACACTACCAAATGGAAATTCATCCCATGCTCTTGGCTAGGAAGAATAAATATTGTCAAAATGGCTATACTACCTAAAGCAATATACAGATTCAATGCAATCCCAATCAAAATACCAACAGCTTTCTTCAATGAACTGGAACAAATAATTCTAAAATTCATATGGAATCACAAAAGACCCCAAATAGCCAAAGCAATCCTGAGAAGGAGGAATAAAACAGGGGGAATTATTCTCCCTGACTTTAAGCTCTACTACAAAGCCACAGTAATCAAGACAGTTTGGTATTGGCACAAAAACAGACCCACAGACCAGTGGAACAGAATGGAAAATCCAAACATTATCCCAAACATATACAGTCAATTAATATTTGATAAAGGAGCCTTGGATATACATTGGGGAGATGACGGCCTCTTCAGCAGCTGGTGTTGGAATAACTGGACAGCTACATGTAAGAGAATGAAACTGGACTACTGTCTAGCCCCATATACAAAGGTAAACTCAAGGTGGATCAAAGACCTGAATGTAAGTCATGAAACCATAGAACTCTTAGAAAAAAATATAGGCAAAAATCTCTTGGACATAAACATGAGCGACTTCTTCATGAGCATATCTCCGCGGGCAAGGGAAACAAAAGCAAAAATGAACAAGTGGGACTATATGAAGCTGAAAAGCTTCTGTACAGCAAAGGACACCATCAGTAAAACAAAAAGACATCCTACAGTATGGGAGAATATATTCATAAATGACATATCTGATAAGGGTTTGACATCCAAAATATATAAAGAACTCACACACCTCTACAAACAAAAAGCAAATAATCCAATTAAGAAATGGGCAGAGGACATGAATAGACACTTCTCCAAGGAAGAAATTCAGATGGCCAACAGGCACATGAAAAGATGCTCCACATCACTAGTCATCAGAGAAATGCAGATTAAAACCACAATGAGATCCCACCTCACACCACTGAGGATAGCCAACATCCAAAATTCAAACAACAACAAATATTGGCAAGGATGTGGAGAAAAGGGAACCCTCCTACACTGCTGGTGGGAATGCAAATGTGTTCAACCATTGTGGAAAGCAGTATGGAAGTTCCTCAAAAAACTCAAAATAGATATACCATTTGACTCAGGAATTCCACTCCTAGGAATTTACCCTAAGAATGCAGCAGCCCAGTTTTAAAAAGACAGATGCACCCCTATGTTTATCGCAGCACTATTTACAATAGCCAAGAAATGGAAGCAACCTAAGTGTCCATCAGTAGATGAATGGATAAAGAAGATGTGGTACATATACACAATGGAATATTATTCAGCCATAAGAAGAAAACAAATCCTACCATTTGCAACAACATGGATGGAGCTAGAGGGTATTATGCTCAGTGAA
Source organism: Smutsia gigantea (assembly GCA_032199065.1). NCBI lineage: Eukaryota > Metazoa > Chordata > Mammalia > Pholidota > Manidae > Smutsia > Smutsia gigantea. The sequence goes on from JAVSCE010009039.1 coordinate 43,576, forward strand.
ATAAGCCAAGCCAAAAAGACAAGTATCAAATGATTTCACTCATATGTGGAGTATAAGAACAAAGAAAAAAACTGAAGGAACAAAACAGCAGCAGACTCACAGAACCCAAGAACGGACTAATAGTTACCAAAGGGAAAGGGACTGGGGAGGATGGGTGGGAAGGGAGGGACAAGGGGGAAAGAGGGGCACTACAATTAGCAGATGTAATGTTAGGGGGGCACGGGGAGGGCTGTAGAACTCAGAGAAGACAAGTAGTGACTCTATAGCATCTCACTATGCTGATGGACACTGACTGTAATGGGGTTGGTGGGGGGGAACCTGATGAAAGGGGTAGGGTAATCCCCATAGTATTGCACAAGTAATTGTAGATTAATGATATAAAAATAAACTTGAAAAAAATAAAAAATAAATAAAGGTAAAAAAAAAAATAAAGGTATTATTGGTGAGTTTCTTTGCTTGGGTGTTCCATTCAGCTTAGTCTTCTTTTAATCACTAGCTACTTTACATTTAATTGTTTTGTGATCATAACTATCATCTCATTTTTTCGTTTTACTAATTTTGATTTATATTGTTTTCACACACAGTTTCATTTTCTTAGTATCTTTTAGCTAACTCTGAAATAATAGTTTGTACTTTCATCCTTTTATAGACCTGTCTTATGGCATGCCTTGTATTGGCTGGAGGTGCTATTCTTCTCTTCTTTTAAAACATTGCTAAGAATTTTACCCCAATCATTTCTGTTGCTCAATTTTATGTGAATTTAGTTTTCTTGAACTACAGTGAAAAGCTTTTTTCTGGATAGCATTTCAAAACTCACAGTCCTTTGGTATCATTCCCTTCTGTGTTGTAGTTCTGAAGGGTTATGAAATATGGCTGACTATATTTTGACTTGGTTCACATTCCCAGCTTTGACCTGAACATTCTCTCCCACTTGTCTCCGTTTTGCCTGTAACTACTTGTGGGTAAAATTGTAATAATTCCAGAATATCTCACCTGACTTTAGTGCATCCTCAGGGTGGAGAGAAGTATGGCTTTAGTACATCGGCATATCAATAGGCATTCTTCAGGAGTGGAGAGCAGTCTATTTCCGTATCAATGGGCAACTGAGGGCTTATCTGAACCTGAGAGGTTAAGGGGAGCGCTGGTTGGCTTCTGCCAGACCAGGAGAGAGAAAGGGCCCTGGACTGCAGTTTGGAAGCAATAAATGGGTTTTAAACTTTAATTCTCCCTTTGACTGATTTTGGTTTTAGAGGTATTTTGCCCTGGGATTTCCTCTCTCCAGCCTTATACTACTCAATTTAAATTCTATTTCCAAGAAGTGTCTCTTTGTGTGGGGCTTTATCCTGTAAGGGAGCTTTTGCTGGTTAGTTTGAGAATTTATATGGCAGAAATTATTGTTGGGAGGACGACATTTCCTCTACCCCTGGAGGTTCTTCTAGTAGTCTAAGAACCATATTGACATGAGACAGATTAATAGGAAAAAAATACAAAGTTTAATTTAAGTATATACAGGAAAGCCATAGACATGGGTTCCAAAGACAGTCAGGGACAATGAAGGTATATACCCATCCTGAACCAAGTAGAAGGGGGTAAGGATCCTGAGACTTCAAAGGAAAAGGGAATCAATTAACAGAACTATGAAAAGAGAAAATGTTTGATAAACAAAATACTTGATGGGCCATATAGAAACAATGAGGCACAGAGGAATTTTAACAGACTTTTTCACATCCTTCCCTTCTATCACCCCTAGTTTACATTATAATACAGCTGTCTACTGTAAGAGACCTCCTCCTGTAGTTCCTCCATCTAAATGATTTTTATGTAGTTGGGGCAGGGAGGACTGATGAGAGGTCAAAGTATCTTCCTGAGTCATTTGGGCCTTGATTGTTTTTAACTCAAAATAATCTGCATGTCACGATGGCACACCTTGGGTGGCCAGCCCAGTCATACACTATGCAAACCCCTTCCAACATTTCCTAAGACTCTTCTCACTTATTCACTATTGAGTGTGCAGAAATTCTCTCAGTTTCAATTACTGTTCTCAAACAGTGGCTTCTTAGCTTTTCAGTGAGGAGCAGATGGCTATTTTCGAATTTTCCAGGCTGTAGCTGCAACCATGCTTCATCTATTCAGATACTGACACCAAGCATATCTTGTAATTGCCATTGGTTTGTCTCCATCCACTCAGATTTGAAGATTACTGAGGATACATAGTCACTTAGTTCTATTACATATTTTGTCTCTGGGTTTTTGATTTGCTAGTCAAGTTTGTCTGTATTTTTATGATGAGAGGAATTTGTGGAGATTCAAAATCTATCTTGCCGTTTTCACCATAATCCAAGTATCCTACACTAGTCTTTTCAGTTTTGGCTAAGCATATTGAGGTATAATTCACATGTAATTTATATAGTACAACAGTCTATAATTCTTGACAAAATATACAATGATATAACCACCACTGTGAAAATAAGAACAGATCCACCACATCCAGCAATTCCTTCATAAACATGCCTCATTTAGTGTCCTGTTCCTCAAACCCAAGCCCTTTGCAACAACTGGTCGGTTTTCTGCCCCTATGGTTTACTTAGCCTTTGAGTCGGGATTCCTTCACAGAGCATAATGAAATCGAAATCCATTTAACTTTAAAAATAAAGCAATCAGTTATTTTACCAGCAAAAATGGGTTTATTTGGGAATAGCAGAGAACTGCAATCCAGGGCAACGAAGCTATACAGCAAAACCTTAGGCAGGTCCTGAAAACAAAAGAAGGGACTGATCTTTTATAGAAGAAGGAGGAATGAGCTGGGAGGGGTGTTTGAAGGAAAAAGTCCAAAAAAGGAGTCTCACATATTGTGGATTCTCATTGGCTGGGCTGTTGGGGTTCCTTCCTCTTTCTGTGGAGTAAAGTAGCTAGGATAGTATGGCCCATATCTCTTCCGAGGAGTCTGAGAGTAGTAGGCATGAGAACTCCCCGGCTGGCCTCATGATGCTATGTCAGTGAACTTTCCCTTTATTAATTTTCACATCCATCCCTGTTTTGGAGGCACTGAATCTCTGGATCCTGAAGGAGGGGCTTTTTCAGTGATCCTGTCCCTTCCCTAGTGTTTTGAGACCTTAATAGTCTGGACTCAAAGCCATTTCTCACCCTTGCTCAGTCACTTAGGGTGTTGTCCTTACACACTTGTCCCAGGTGCAATGGGTTTTTACCTGTGCCCTGGGCCAACACCGAGTACTGCCCTTCCCCTAGAAGCTTAGAGCTTTTGTTCCTCGAGGACAAAGGAGCCAAGTGGACTTCAGCTCCTCCTTCTGAGCCTTCACATGATGGAGGCTTTCTCCTCTCCAGCCCTGCCTTCAGTCTTGCTCTGGAGTCCCTGGGGTTTCCAGAAGACACAGAGGGCAGGTGTGAATTTCCCTCATGGATTAAGGTCCCAGTGGTCCTACATGCTCAGGCTAGCTCACATTCTGCTTTTTTATCTTATTACTTGCTTGGAAGCCCTGCCTACCTCCCACCAACAAAGGAGAAATGGTGCTCACATTATCTGTCCTTGGAGGTGCCCATCTTTCCTAAAAACTCAGGCTAGTTGATTGCATTGCAACCTCAGCTCTTTAAAGGGTCCAAGAAAAGTTATGATTTTGTACATTATCTGGCTTTTTTGTTGGTTGGAGGCTATGCTCTTTCCATCTCTTTCTATACCTTAGATGGAAGCCAGAAGGGTCAGTATGTTTTTAATAAACATACTGCTTAATCAACCAAAGTTAACTTTTGGGGAACATATTTAAGCATCATAATAAAGGAAATGGAAAAACATCAAAAGATCATCAAAATGAATTGCAGTTGCATGTTAAGTTCAGTGAAATCGGAAGTGGATTGACAGTAAAAATAACTCATGCACATCACTACCCCTCACATTAGTTGTGTTTTGTGATTTTTCACAATTATCTAAGAATGTCTCACAAACTCTGACTTTTTGCAGATTTACTATTTAAATGGATCAAAACAATCTCTGAGTAAAACAATTTGTCAGCAATGAGGAGGCTCAGGTCAAGTCTCCCCAAAATGTGCACTTTTTCATGTTTTTGGCATTCATTTATCACAGAACTTATATTAACTATTTTTTCTTATTTTCTGTATTCTTGATGCTCTGGTGTTCAGGAGTCTTAAAGACTCAGGGAGAGACTGCTCCTCCCAGACCAGCTGATTTCTAAAGATAATAAAACATGCCCAGAGAGCACACCTTTCATATTCAAACCAACCAGTAATGGCTCTATACACCCAACTACCTCCTTATCTAACTATCACACCAAGTCCGGGCTTCTCTTGTCCTAAATCTTCTCAGGACCAGGTATTGGGCCATAAGAGACCACTCTGAGAGCCCAAACCCTGCCAGAATTTTTCAAACAGGCCAATCCTAAACTGTTCATATTGTCCTACATTGCCTTTCCCACAGAAACTCCAATAAAGGCCACAACCTAGATTTTCTCCTTGCTCCTTTCTGCTTCCTAATGAACACTTATGCTTTCCTCTGTGACCCTGCATCCCATTCAGTGACTGCTTCCCTGGGACCTTATCATCTCTTCCAGTGAACCCTGCAACTTGAGGCTGTCCAAGCCTCATTCTCATTTCTTCCTATGGCTGCAGTACCTTTACTATATATATTCAACATTTACATTCTTAGGACACTGAGTTGGCATAAAGACAAGTGTAGTGATATTATACATGAAAGTTTTCATAAACCAAAATTTCATTTTTTTCTTCTGATTTTAGAAAGAAATTAAAACATTTTTTTGTAGGTTGCTAAAAGTGTCATGGGCCCTTGACACTGGGTCTACTATGCCTGGTGGATAAGTTTTTCCTGCAGCCAGGGACTGCCTGTTCTAACTAACACCCTTGTTGACCCCTGAGAAATTGAATTATAAATAACAATGGCCAGTCATTATATAATAAATAGAACCTCTGCATCAGCCATCAGAGGATGCAAACCACAACCTCTTCAGCAATTGGCCCAGAATGGTTGGGACTTAGCCAGTGACTTTGGCTTTCCTATGTTTTTGTCCTTGTTTCCAATTCAGAACCAATCAGATAAAGCTAAATATACTCCCCAAACCAATCAGATGAGATGTACCACTTCTTGTTAGCCTGCTTCTAGGGACTCCAGCACTGCCATGCTGATGACTCAGGTAGAGAATAACAAAAGCCTTCTCTTTTGTTCACTATAAAGCTTTCTTACTGCCTTGCTGGCCTTTGTTTCTGCAAACACAGCTGGTGATAACTGACTCTCTTGCTATAGCAAGCTGTTTATAAATAGCCTCTGTTTGCTCTCATGTGGGAGTCTGTGTTTATTTCCATGTACCATATCTTCCTTTGGTTTTTAGTTAGGATGCTTTCTTCTCACTAAAAGCCACCTGTCCTGCACATCTAAGGAAAAGGTTCATTGTGTTTTCCAAGATTACAAGCAATCTTATGACAATATGAAAATACAAGATTCATAAATGCCTTTGCCACTTTCTTACATAGAATACTTATGATTGAAACCAGAAAATTTAAATTTCATTTTCTAAAGCTTTCTTTATCCCAAGGCAATACAAATGAAAAGTGCTTGGAGTTAAGTGTACTAGCATCACCTGTGATCCTGCAGGAAATGCAAATTTAGGGCTCCCACCCCAGACCTATTCCAAGTGATCCTGATGGACTCTGAAGTTTGAGAAACATTGCTGCAAACCATGCTATCTGGGGCAAGTTTTTGTGAACCTTACTTTCTTCGTATATAAACTTTAGTTATGAATTCCTCACTTCCAGTTTTAAAACTATTGTACAGATCAAGTTACTAATGTACTTAAAAACTTAATGTCTTCATGATGCTTTCCCTAAAGAAAGGAAAGATGAACTCTGCTGTATAGTACTTGAGAAGCCCTTATGAGAAAGTTGGGTTTTGCTTTAGACAAGCAATTGAAGAAAGGTAGGAATTAAGCAAGTTGAAAAGAGGGAAATGAAATTTGAGGCCAGGAGTATAGAGATTGTCACTCACTACGTTTCCTTCACAGCTTTACTTAAATCTGGCTGGTCCTGGGCTGCATGACATGACCCCAAATTTCGTTCCAGGAACTAACAGCGGATGAGTCATTTATAGATACGCACTTAGTAGCTCAGCTGCTTAACAGCTATGTTTCAATGAATACATTCCTTATCTTGTTTGAGACTCAGTTTCTTATCTGTGAAATGGGAATAGGAGTTAAAATTTACCTTACAGTGTAATGGTAAGCATTACATGATATAATGTACAGAACATATTCTTGCCAAGAAATATTAGCTGAAAGTACAAGAATAAGATCTTAAATGCATATTTTCCTGCTCCACTGATCTACCCTGCTTTGAGAAGTATAATTCTCCTTAAGGTCCTTGAAGAGAGTATTCCGAGAATATTCTCTAATGTTTTTGAGTTGTGCATCAGTAATTAGTCCCCAGGTTTAACTCTGCATCATCTGTCATTTCCTCTCCTCTTTCAACTGATTTGTCTTTGATTAACAGTCATGCCAAAAAGTAGCAAGGGAAGTTTGAGCACACCAAAGTCAGGCTGTTATTCTGACTGCTGCTAATGGGGACTGCTGCTATCCAAGGCTGCAGGCACAGATGTCTGTCCAAAGGCATCAGTTCCTAATGTGGTGGTGCTGCAAGTGTGGTCTCAGCTGGTCACCATCCTAATGCCGCTGCTCCAGGGGCGCTGTCATCACCACTCCCACCATCGTTACCATTGCTGATGCCTCACATGCTAAATGTCCCGTAGACAATAAAAGAAAAAACAGCTTTCCCTTTTTTTTCACTTTCTTACAAGGTCTTTCCTAAACCATTTATTAGGTCCTGAAGCTGTTGGATAGTTTGTGATAATTTGTTGTGGAGCAATGAAAACCTGAGACACCAGGTTAAAGGTACAAAACCCAAAGGGAGTCACTTGATTATGAACCCCCATAGTACCTCTTCTATCTACTATATTTTAGGTAAAATTTTCTTTACCTAATTTTTTTCCTGCATCAATTTTTATGGCTATGCAGTGGCATAGTTTGCCTTATTATTACTTCCATTATAGAAACAACAGTTTACACCTAATGTAATTATAATGATACATTCTGAGGCATTCAACACTCACAGTAAAGATTTAAGGACTTTCTGTTAAACATGATTAAATGAACATATGTTTTTGTGTCTACTCAAGAAATTCACTGAAGTAATAATTCTAAAACACAGGCATAAATCCAAAAGGAGTTAAGAATGGAAAAAGTGACAGTACTAGATCAAATATTTGAATAATAAAAATTTTGATATTGGGAAAGTAAATGGACCAGCAGGAAGGTAACTGACATAAGTGTGAAGAAAGTTCACCTCTAACTGCCTAGGGAACCCCAGAAAAGCAGAGGAATTCAACAGAGTAGTAATACATGCTATACTTTTGAAGTTGCAAGTATAGGATAGGATTAAAACTGGGAAGTTCTAAGGCTCAGTAAGGAGCCGTTAAGTCCTTAGATAACTTTATCTCACCCAGACAACTAACCTATCTGTGTATGAACAGAAATGAAGTTTGCTTTATATGGAGAGTGCACCTTAGGGGTTCTGGACTTGGGGTAGACGTGAAGCATGATGTAACAACAGTTAGACATTGACATGTGGGAGTTTAGAACTCTTCACTATCCTCTGCTTCCTCCAGCTCAGCATCCACAACTCAGTAAATGGAACACAGAGTCCAAAAGGAAAGCTCTCTGGACACTGGCAGTATGGGGACTTGATAATAGAAGATCCTGGCCACACAACTTTTCTGAGAACTAGCCCTCTCTTCCCCATTCACACCATGCAGCTTCCGTTTTACATTTTTGATGCATCATACTTAAATACAGATTCACAGGTTTCCTATTTCTAGTAATGGTGGACTATTATTTTGGGACAAATCTCTCACTGAAAACAACTACAACAGCAAGAAAAAATGTTTTTAAAATTCTATTTGGCACATAATGTAGCGGGGGTGGCAGTGGGGTAGGGGGATACGAGGAAGGCAGTATAACACAGAGAAGACAAGTAGTGATTCTATAACATCCGTCTATGCTGATGGACAGTGACTGCAATGGGGGTATGTGATGGGGACTTGATAATAGGGGGAGTCTAGTAACCATAATGTTGATCATGTAATTGTATATTAATAATAGCAAAAAAGAAAAAAATTCTATTTGGATGCACCAGAGAGCCCTTAGATAATGGAATATTATGGGTCCAAAGTCCAATCTATGACTTAAGGTGGAAATTAATAACAAAACTATAAATGCTCCATAAGTTTGGAATTCGAGTTTATTTCTAGATAATTCATGGGTGAGTAAAGAACAAAAAGGGAATTAGAAAATATTTGGCACTGAATTTTAATGAAAACACTATATATTAAAACTTGTGGGATGTAACAGAAATCAAATATACAGATACTATATACAGAGAATAAAACATAAATGCAGATATAAAAAAAGAAAAACTAGAGATCAATGATCTAAATTTTCATCTCAATAAGTTAGAAAAATAGCAGCAAAACTGATCAAAAAGAGAAAAAAACTATAAGAGCAGATGTTAGCTGCATAGAAAAAAACCTATAATAGAGTAAGTAAAGTTGAAAATTAATTCTTAGGAAAAAACCCAAACCAATAACATCCATAAATGCTTAGTGATAGGAACAAAAGAAAAACAAACAAAAAAACCAGTAGCACTAATGAAAAAGATGCTGTAATGCTAATCCTACAAACATTGAAAACTGAAGTATTATAGGTGAATTTGAAAATTTAGAAGAAATGGATGAATTTCTAAAATAAAACCCCACAATTCACCAAAACTGAAACTAGAAGAAATCAAAATTTTTATAATCTTATAGTTATTGTTGAATTGAATCTGCAGTTTAAAAACTTTGCATAAATTAGCATCAAATCAATACAAACTCTTCTGGGGAATAGAAAAAAAGGCGGCATAATTCTTAAATCCGTTTAACCTAGTAGAAATAGGGACATAAGACTTGAAAAAAAAATTTCACAGAATAGGTATAAAAATGGCCAATAAGTATATGAACAAGGTCTCAAATCATTGATAATGAAGAAAATATAACTAAAAGCCACAATGATATAAATAGTGTTAATGCCAAATTTGTTGCAGATGTAAAAAACTTAGACCTCTACTAAATAGCTTGGAAAAGTACAAATTTGGTAAACCCTTAGGCATTATTTACCGAACTTGAATGTTTGCATAACCAGTGATCAACTGTTTTTACTCTGTATGTATAATGACAGAAATAAACATTCATATACACACCAAAAGTTGTGTATAAAAATGTTCACATTTGCGTTATTCATAACACCTCCAAAGTAGGAGCCAAAAGCCTATCAGTAGTAGAACTGAATGAAGAGCTAGAGTCATATGAACAGTATGGATGAATACCTCAAATGAGTGAAAGAATCTGGACATACAATAATACCTACTGCCTATGCCATTATACAGATTTTTTTTTTAATCCAAATGTAATAACTAAATAGCAATTACCTCTGGAGCTAAAGGAAAGGTACACTGATTGGGAAAAGGCACAGAGGTTGCTTCTGGGGTACTAATAATTATCTATTTCTTGACCTTCATAATGGTTACACATAAGTGTTCTAACAATTTATTGTTATATGTTTTTGATTTTTGCACTTTCTCTCTGATGATAACCTTCAAAAAATATTTAAAAATTTAAAATGCTAAAAATATGAACAGAAACCAATCATTAAAAGACATTAGAACAGTTTCTAATATAGACGACTTAGATCACAACAGATTGATGTGGATAAAAGAAACTTGGAGATATGATAAAAGAAGCATTGTTCAGAGACAATGCAGTGAACAGAAGAAAATTTCAACAATTCACGAATATCTTAGGGGATAGAATATTTAGGAGATGTCTTAGGAAATAATTTGAAACTCATTAATATCTTAGGAGATAAAATAACACTTCACTCAAAAATCAAAAGATGGTAAAAAATAAACTTTCAGAAATTGAGAAGTTATTTTGCAACTTGAAAAGTTCTAGCAAAAAATTAAAAAAAACGAGTTTGAAAAACGTCTTCAAAATTAGAACAAAAATAAAAAGCTGGAGAGAAATGAGAAAGGAAAGCCATTTTTTTCTATGATATCTAACATACAAATTGGACTCTTACTATCTTAAGTTACTTATTTTGAATGTCTGTGGTTTTTTCATTCTCAGAAAGCAGGAAAGGTAATACAGAGAGCCAAATTAATTTTAACCGGCCCAATATACACTATGGGAATCTGGGAAAGTCTTTGCCAATCAATATTTCTTCATTAAACCCTCTGTCTTCACTGCCTACAACAGAATTTTCGATACTCCTAAATTAAGTATCGATTTGAAATTTTTATTCTTATGTTTTTATGTAGTGAAATTTGTGACTACTCTGTATTTGCTCAATGAAAAATTGCAAAATCTATTTAAATTCACTTATAATTGTCAGAGCTTCTTTTAAGTCATTATTCCAAAAACACTTACAGTGGTAAGATGTAAATATCAGGTGCAAGAGCATTAAACTCATGTGCAAATAATAAAGGACAATCAGGCCTCAGTTGTTTCATCTATAAAATGAAGACATCTTGATTTGTGGCATCATCACAAGTACTAAATGACTTAGCACCATGTCTAGCATCTAATAAATGTTAGGTGTTATCAATATTGTCATCATGATCTTTTTCACACTGAATTGAGCTGATACAACTCTGACAGAACAGAAAAAATTAACAGTTTATCTGACATAAGCTTATTATGGGTAATGGCTCAACTTCCATTTCAATTTTTCAAATAATTAAAATAGACTCACTACTCATGTTTCCACTTTTGTAAATCACTACTAGTCTGAATACCCATCTTAGAAGTCACTTGCTGAATTAAGGAAATCTTAATTTCCTTAGAACTTTCACATTAATGATTAATACAGTTACATTGGAATAGTTCCTCTCTTTTTTATTACTCCATTTAAACCAAATACAATGCACTTCTAAAGTGAAAATTAATCATATTTGATATGAATCTGGAATAATAGTAATATTATTATATTTTGGTTATGACTTAAATTATGTTTGATTCACATAGATCTCTAGAATCATTTTTTGGCCTCTTCTAGATATATGAAATTAAAGTTAATGGAAAGTTAACCACAGGTGAAGTGGTATGTGTGGTGTTCTGCTCGGATTAGAGATTTCTTTTTCAATAACTCCAGGGAACTAGGGGGAAAGGATAGAGGCTTAAACTTCAAATAGATTTAAATTAGTTATGAAGACAAATGTCCACAGCAGAGAATGATTTAATGCAGAAATTGGATTTTTGAGGAACCATCTTTTTTAAGTGATGTTATTCCAGAGGCTGGAGATTTCTGTATTCTATTCACTATGCTCTAACCCCCTCTTTTGAGCCCTCCAAGTACTAACCCCACTCATTTATGAACAGTCTGGATGTCCTCATCATATACTCTCCAATCATTTCATATTAAGGAATGGCTCAAAAACTCTGGTTTACTTTACTATGAGAGCACCTTGCCTGAGAGCCTTGGGAAACACATTCCTGGAATGGATTAGGCCAACGTTTACAATGACAAGGGACAGCCAATGTCTTAGAGTCCCTCTCACCCAGGCCGAGTTTGTGTGTATGTATGTGTGTGTGTGTGTGTGTGTGTGTGTGTGTGTGTGTGTGTGTGTGTTTGTTTGTTTGTTTTTAATGGAAAAAGAAAGCACTCAAAGGAGGGAAGGTACTTTTGTCTAGATTCATGTAATTTTGCCATTTTGCCATCTGGTGGATTTCCACCATAACTGCAACTATTAGACAAATTTATTAGTGGACAGAGATACAATTTCACCACAGCCTTTCAAAGAGGAAGTCTTGGGATTTTTATGAAAGGGAAGCAGAATCATATACTTGGCACCTTCTGCTATATCTACCTGCTTTCCCATGAGAGAGACTTAAAAAGAAAACTTAAGGAGAATCCTAATGTTGGCAGCATGTATTTGTGATCCCAGAGGCCCTAAAGAAAATCTAAAAAAAACTGAAGCAGGCAGATGTTACCATGTAACCAGATGTCATGTAGTCACTGCTTTCTGGTGGGGGGTGTATGTGTGTGTGTATGCAATGGATATTTTTGCATCATGAAAACCTAGCCTGAGAAAATGTTCTTACTTACCCCAGGAGCAAATTGAATATTGAGCATTATCAGGAATACCTCTTTATGAATCCAAAAATGAATATTCATGTCAAAATGTCTACTACTTGAGTTATGGCTGTGAGATATTTAGTAAGACACAGACATTATCTATTTCTCAGCAGGGACTCATGAAAGGTTTAAATTATGGTTAAATGAAGGCTCAGCTAACCTGAGACCAGACCTTAGATATTCATGGATTAAGTGATCTTTTGTTTCACCTTATAAACTGCAGTATAATACCATAGAAATAATCTAGGTCATTTGAATTCAGTAAATTAGAAATCCCTATTATCTCCTGGTATCTTAGAATTTTAAGGGTCTGTTTATAGATGCCTAATGAATATATACAGAGTGAAAAAATGCAGCTTTGGAAACTGGAATTCCTCTGGGCTTCTTCAAAAATGACTTCTCTTTACCTGTGAAGTAATTCTCATTAACAGGGCCATCCTTCAGTATTTGCAAGAGACTCATAATACACCACCTACATTGCCTAAAATTTCACCATTTGCAACTGAAAACACTTCATTTATATGGAAGGAGATTCTGTGAGTATGTCTATGTGTGTGTGTCTCTTGGAACCCGGGTTGGGAGAGAGGAACATTAAGATAAACTGTACTCTAGAACCTGCAGATGACTGGTTATGACTGTGGAATGCCCCCCAGAGCAGGAGGTCATGAATGTTACCTCCCATTTGTATGCTCAAGTACCAGTATCTACATAGGCTGGTATCTATTTTTAGGTCTGAAAAATGCTTTATTCTTGAATGACATTTCTCCTTGATGTTTTGTTCAAAGAAATACATATTTTTATTTGCTCATGAGAATGATTTTAAAAGGAACAATGGAGGAAAGCACATGCTGGGTGGTGCCAAAGTGTCTGTCTTTGACATTGTCCATAGTCCGGAGAACCTTGAAAACCTCTGAGTTAATACGTTATTCCATCCTATTGACTACAGAGCTTCTCTCCAGCTTTCCAGGCCAGTGGTCATGGCCCACAAGGATGAATGCCCTGGTGCCTGAATGCCTCAGGCTCTAACACATGTTTCGCTATGGAATTAATGCTCTTTCCCCCTCTATTTTCTAACTTTGGCTTGTATTCCAGGATGGATTTTTATTTTTCTGTGCTATAGGGACTTATATAAGTTGGCCTGCTTAGTCCACCTGCCACCTTCTAAGACCAGGAGAGCATTTTTTGAGAAAAAACTCTGTGTCTTATCCTCTACGTCTAACCCAACCATGGTGGACAAAATGGCAGTCCATAGGTCCTTTCAGCTTCCCTGTTAGGCTGTGTAGATTGTGCGAAATCAAGCTCCTGACACAACTGGAGCAATCATAGCTACTCCCTGGAATATTTGAGTTTGGGAAACTGGAGAGAATGTGAATTAGTCCCTCTCTGGCGATGTGCAGGGTGGGAAGTCATGTTTGGAAACTGTCAAGACATGTGTACTTCTATAGCACATGAAGGAAACCAGCTTGCAGTAGAGGATATGAGACTGACATGTCCGGAGAGTGGAGATGAGAATTTTTCAGGATTTGAGTCGATCTTGATGTAACTAACCTTCCTGCTGTCACAAAAGACACCTCCAATGTTTTATATATACTGCAAATACCTGTCTTCTTCTGGGTAATCATGTGAGCTGATCTCACTTGGAGCCAAGAGTCTTGATTGACTCATGAAGTTTTCCCCATGATGGTATGTTTTTACTCCAGTACTTTTCTCACACACTTGCAAAGTCTCTGTAAATATATGGCTTCTGACCATTGATAGGTGGCCCCCTTTTTTTTCCTTCCAAGAAAGTTAAAGACATAAAAGTTGAAGTAAGAGTGCAGAGAAAGGAGAAAGGAAGTGGTTAGGTAAAACTAGTTTTGAGGGCAATAGACAGGACTAGCTTCCTTTGACTCCTCAAAGCCCTGTTATGGGATGATAGTGGGTCCTAGCATCCCCACAGATCTCTTGTCTAAACCTACGTTAAGAATGAAACTTGTTTCTCAGAGTGGTTGTGTGTATTCATTACCTTCAATTCTCGAAAGTTTATTTCTATTTGCTAAGTAGGCTTAAGCATAAGACTTACTAGGATTTGGCTTCTCATCTGACAGAAATGCCACCCAACTCAGGGGGATCCAGAATAATTCCTCTTATTTAACGACTATTGTGGAATCAGAATGTGGATTCACAGTGAATCTATGGAAGTTTTTTCATTTGCTTGTATTAAAAGCAAACTGAGCCCAAATTACTCAATTTAGCATTTACTATTAAATCCTGTAATTTCATTGTTGTTGGTGACTCATTATCTTTCCAGGGAAAAGACTGCATTAGGTAAAAAGGGTAGTTGACCCTGTCAGTGTAAGCAATTTAATTGGTAGTATATTCTTTAATTAGGAAATTCCTTAGAGTCCTGTGCAAAGGAGGAATTGACCATCTCTATTAATTTATGAGAAAATCTCATTACAGCAACTATTGTAGAAACAAAAGGATCTGCTGAAACAAGGGCATCTGAAACATTTTTCTCCATTTAATGGAGGTAACCCCAAGCTCATGCTTCTTACCACCTGCTTGACCATTTCTTCCAAGAGTTTCTGCAGGGAGCCCTGGGCTCAGAAAGGACAGTGACATGGTATCAACAGACTCCTCACAGTTAGATTTCTGATATTTCTTTCCTAACTATCCTGATAGCTGGAGTTCATTTTCTCCCTGAAAACCCTTATTTCTATTACTCTCACAGCTTTCTCAGTGCCATTTATGGCAGATATACTGACTTTCAAATCACTGCTCTGAGATCACTTTATGCATGTAATCATTTATTGAAATATAGTTGCAATGGGAAGGAGTCATGCTGCGGGTCAGTCTATTTGACCACTCTATCAACACCACCTGGAAGTAGAGAGGAAGTCATTTGATTCAGTAAATACCTGCTAAACCTATGTTCATCATCCAAACTGGAATGATTTGGGGAGTGAAAGAGAGTATTATTTATTATTACACTGAAGCAATGGTGTAAATTAAAAATTTCTTAGGAAATCAGAACACATGGTTTCCCACATTCGGTGACTATGATTTGATTTGCACTTTGATTGGATAGAGTGGCGTGGCGGGCATCTTTTCGGCTACCTACCCAGCTCACATTTCCTTCTCTGTGAACTACCTTTATCCACATTCTTTTCTGTGGTTTATTGTTGAAAAATCCTGAACCATGACCTCTGCCCTTTTCAGTCAAAACTACAAGTAGAGGTGGACTAAACTAGACGTGAATTGGGGCCCAAGATGGGCCAGTCAGATGATTTACTTACCAAGCAATTTAAAATTGAGATTCAGAGACCCCTGTTAGAGGATGTTGGTTTTTTAAACTGTAAGATCATGTAAAACAAAACAATGATGATCATGAGCATGCAGTCCCAGGGAATGTTCTATTGAAGAAGGGAAGAATGAAGAAGATATGTAGAGCAAGGCATAGTCATAATTCCATCTGTTCCAGAAAAAGACCTGGAATCAGAGATGGGCTTCTGCCTCCAACTGGTTCTGGGATCCATGATGTATTCAAATATTCTTACAATGAAGTCTCCTTTTTGCTTAAGATGGCCTAAGTGTGTTTCTTTTGCTTATAACCCAATGTTCCCTGACATAGGTACATATTTGCTTAAGAAGCTCTCTTTCTATGTATCTCCTGCATTCCAACAAAGTTGGCTAAGTTTTGGTCTCTGCAATGAATTGTGATATAAGAAAATTAAAATTACTTAATAAAAGTAAATATGCTTTAATTTCTTTATGGTCTCTAGAGACCAATTAAAATATGCCTTGTTTTTGAATTGACATACAATTAGCCTTGATGGAAGAAACAGTAGCAGAAATCCAATTTTCTACTTGTTCCACTTTGCTTCAGAGTTTAGCTGGCATTTGTCTTCAACAGACAAGAAATACTAATGAGGTAGGAAGGCAATTGGCATATTCTCCCTACTACTTTGGCCTCTTATTTTTTAAACCTAAATTACCTATTTCACTTTCATCAAACTCTTTCAGATTTTTCAACATTTGCTAACTTTCAAGGAGCTGCAGGTGCAATATTCCAACAGACCAAGTTATCAAGATTTAAGTAAAAAATGAAAGGGAGTTTAAAAGTCCACTTGACAAATTCTAAAGGAGGAGAGAAACTACACACATGAAGAAAAATACACCTGTTTACATAGACATAGACCATCAGAAGTAGAGGGAGCATCAGCTCCAGAGAGCTGCTTACCTGATAGGGCCACAAGGGAGAAATGAGTTTTGTCAGATAGGAACAGTATAAAGGGGAGTCTCTCCTTCTTAGGGGATGTTCTCCTGTAGTCAGAATGAAAACAGAAAATCAGCCCTGGTGATTTAGTGTTGATTAAAAAAATCCACAACAGTTTTGTGTCATATGTTACTGTACCTCTGCTGTTAATCTAACAATTAAAGAAATTAGAATGATTTGTAAATATTGGAACTGATCCTGCCTAAAAGATTAGTATGTCAGGTCAGCTGAATTTCTAGTCTTACTACTTATAAAGTATACTCCATACTTACCAGCTGATCTACTCATGCTTCCAAAGGCCATCAAATAATAGAATCTGAGACTGAACTTCAATATTGAGGTCAAGTCAAAGGGACATGCCAACCCTACAGTTAGAAGGTTTGTATGTCAGGTGAATCCTGAGGCTAAGCTGATATAACTTTGGTTAAAAAAAAGTCTGATCAATCATTGTAAGGTCATGTTTTTCCATATTTAGAGGAACATGTTAATATGATGGATTTAGAAATAATTTCACAGATTTAAATATTCAACAGATTGCAGTGAATCAATCATTTCTAAGCTTTTTTTTCAATATATATATATATATACTAAATGAGTGGTTTTTCAATATATATTTGCTAAATGACTGGCCTCATACAGTATAATGGTTAGATTTTTAAATGTGCATTTTCATAAAGGATGTTGGAGTAGTCAGGGCCCAACAAGAGAACTAGGAGTAGGAAATGTAAGGAATTGGCTTACATGGTTTGGGGCTTGGTTGGACAAGTTTGAAATCTGTAGGTTAGGCCATCAGGAAGAACAGGCTAGACTTCTCAGGCACAGACTGAAGCTGCCATCCACAGACAGAATTTCATCCTCTTCAGAGGCCTCATCTCAGCTTTTAGGCCTTTTCAGTTGGTTGAATCCAGTCCACCCTTATTTAAAGTCAACTGATTATAGAGTGTAATCACACCTACAGAATACCTTCACAGCAACACCCAGATTACTGTTTGAGTGATTGGGGACGGTAGCTTAGCCAGATACATTAAAAAGATCACAGATGTCTAGATAGTAGACCAACACATAAGGTGAATCTCAAGTATAATCTTATATTTCTCAGTGATGTACCAAATTTGACTAACTCCTTCATGAATCAAATACTTGGGAATTCTAAGGGATCACATTGAAAGAGAGACCTTTTTTGTTCAGCTATCCATGGAATTTCTGAAAAGGAAATTAAGTGTGGGTAATAGAGATAACATTCTCAGAGAAACATGATCTCTCCTTTGAAAATAAACATCTCTACTTTGCTTTTATGATTTGAAAAAAATTCTCTCCTTCAGTATCAATCTAATGGCAGGTGACCATTACCCTGTACAAATATTCTATTTCATTGACATTATCTCTAAATGATGATGCAGGGGTAGACCTGAGAATGAGTACTAAACTACCAATTTTCTCTCTGCGTTTTCGGAGACCTTGGAAATTTTATTGGAGCATGTCAGAGGGGATTAATGAAAGCATTTTCTGTTATACCACATTTAAGCACAGAGAGATATCATGATAGAGTAAACTAACTCATGATAAATAGCATGTGCTAAGGCTTTCGTTTGAATTTAAAATGGTAGTTTTCAAATAATTTTATCATGGGTTAGTATTTTATTGGCCTGAAGGGGATATTACACTTTATAAAAAAAAGATGGCATTTCTCTCTCATGCTAATAAATTTTATTCATTTCAGACATTTATGTAGCCAAATGCTGTGAATTTTTTTTGAGTAAATCAGGACAGCAGAAAAAGATGACAACAAGTTAGAGCTTGGTACAATATTATGAACTCTGACTGGCTGCCATACTGGGGTTTGCTCAGGTCTGGTTGCTCCAAGTTCCTCAGCAATGTTATGCATTATTTTTCTAGTGACTTGAAAACATAAAATTGTCTTTTTTATTCATGTGGGTGGCTTGAGAAATTTGTACCCTCCACATAATTTCTTTCCTGGTTTATAGCAAATACTAGAATTGCATGTTAGAAATGTTCAGTGTCTCTGCATGTCTGGAAAGGGCATCAGAATTCTTTTCTGATTCTTGTTTTTTCTTATTTTTATTCCATAATACAACCACAAGACAAACAATTCATAAAGAGTATTAGCAAAACTTACAAAACAGCAATAGACTCACAGATACTAAAAAGTGACTGTTGGTTACCATGGAGTAGGCTTGGGGGTGGGTGGGTAAAATAGGCAAAGGGGATAAAGGGGCACAAAATCTCAATCGTAATATAAATTAGTCAGGGGGATGAAAGTACGGTGTAGAGAATATAGTCAATAGTTCTATAACACTTTTCTGTGTTGACAGAGAGTAACTATATAGTTGAGTGAGGATTTAGTAATGTAGGTATCTGTCAAATCACTATGTTGTATACTTGAAATGAATATAATATTGTATATCAACTATACATCAATAAAAAATATACCAAAAAAAGAGTATTATCTACCATTTACTGAATACCTATTATTTGCCACTCATCATTCTAGGAGGTTTATAATAATCTCCTCCCATCCTTTACAAACATTTCTGTATAGTGATTCCTTTTCATAAATGAGGAAAGTAAGGCTCAGGGAAGTTAAATTCCTGGCCTAAGAGTATATAACTTCGTGGCTTTGGAGCTGGTATTTCACTTGGTGTCTGCCTGTTTCTAAACCCGAATTCTCTATCATTCCATTTGTTAATTTATTAGATGATATGTAAAAATGTATATTCCAAGGGAATGGTGATTTGTAAAGCATGAAACCTTAAGTCATCTTTTCCAGATAGACAACTACGTCTAAAAATTGTCTTCAAACAAATTATGCTGAAATATCAAGAATGGTCAGGACCGTCATGAGCCGCTTTAATTCTGACTGTATATTTTGAGATTTGGAGCTACTGGGTATTGGTATAGAGGATTTCCTTTAAATTATATAAAATTCACTTTTGAACTACCTGTGCATTTAAAATCAAATGATGTCTAAGCAAATTATTTGTACAATTAAGATTGTCAGGCAAATGTTTCTCCTATTTTGTAGGACTCACTGATTTAAAGCACTTTAGAAGTACTATTAACATACAAATAATTGCTGTTTCCTTTGAAAGTGGTCTACTTACTATCCATTCATTAGACTGATCATCAAAGAATTCTTCTTGACAACAATTTGCTAACCTTCTTCAAGATAGTATATTTACTTAAAAGTCATTAACCTGTACTCCTTGAAAATATTATATAACTCCTTTGGATTTATGCAATCACGATTGCTTCCTCCACATGGTTCTAATTAGTGAAGTTTTTCTATATATAGAATATACTTAGGTCATATTTTTTTTTTCTCCCTCAAAAAAATCTCATTCAGATATCTAGGCATAAAGTGCACACATTCAGAAATGACCACTGGACAGATATTTTGATTAATTTCATTTAGTGACACAAAGATTTATAGTTGTAATGGCCCCTGAGGTCGTGGGACTACTTAAAGACATCATAATCCAATCAATGGTTATTATTTTGGGGTACTGTCATTACCCTCATGAACCAAAAGCCTTGACTCATGTGGGTAGTTCATAGGGTGACAGCACATGCCCATCTCAAAAGTCTTCGTTAATGTGAAAAAAAAACCTTAATTGTACATAAGAGCCCTTTTACTTCAGCCCAAATTTTCATGACCTTTTCCAAATTCCATCTTGCCTCTTCAAAACAGGGATAATAAAGTGAGGGCAGGGGCAGCAGAAGAAATGCTATTAGAAGAGAGAAGAGTCCAAGAAAACAAAAATCAGAAAAGAAAACATTCCCAGAAGTTGGGTAATATTTGTTCCCAGAAAACACATTTTATTATCTTTATAATCTCTGAGAATCCCTGCATAGTACAGGAAGGACACCTCAATTACAAAGGCATGGTTTGGAACCTTCCTCATGCCCAAATACACTCCAAAATTATATAGTTTCTATATAGTAAATTGTGGAAAGATGGAAATCATTCTAACACAGTAGAGAGGTGCAGCAGGCCAGTTTGACAGGTAGGAACACTAACGGTTTATCATATTGCTTAATATAGATTTTCAGGGAACTGAAACAGGACCTTGTCAGAGGAATGTGGAAAGAGAAATATTAACCAGAGGATATTTAATGCCATGAATTAGAAAAGAGGTTAGAATAGCTACGTAGTTATACATTACTTTCCTCTATAGAATCAACTTTCTCTTCCTTCCCAAAGTAGTATTTTTATATAGATATTTCCAGAAGTTTTGAGGTATTCATTATACTCATGTGTGTTCTATGCAACATTTAGTCTCTAATAATACCCTGCTTTGAACTGCACTACAATGACATGGAAGAGAAATTGCTATCTTGCACTGTAGCTTCTAACCTTTTTGCTAATTGCTTTTGTCATTGAGTATCTCAACTTCACTTCCTAGGTAAATAACATTGAACTTGTTACTGCTAATTTTCTCTCAACATCAGTTAAGTATCCATATTGTGGATTTGTTTTTGACATGAGAGTTTAGGTTGGTTTCCTTTATGTTTCTGAAATCTGTCAAGGGAAGATTAGCTCAGAGAAAATACCTGCCATGAAGCAGAGAAGACAGGTGAGTGTGTACACTGACTAGAAACTTCTTGGCTATAGAATTGCCAAAAAGAAGTGAAATAACATTACTTGTCTGTAAGGGCAAACCATTTTGTTTAAAGTCCATAGAAGAGGAAAGAAAAATTTAGTCAGTGAACTGATTTTTTAAAGAAGAAATCACAATTAACTAGTTTTCTGCGTATCACAACTCTGCTATTCTTAATTCTGCCATTATGCATCTTAAGAGAGGTGACAACAACATTTTTGAATTTCCTTTGCAGTTGGCTAAATCTACAGGAGCAGTTGCTCTCTTGCATGCAGGTCCCCTACTTCTTTGAGACTCTAACAAAAGGAACAAAGGCACATATAAACCAGATTCTGAATAAAATTTTGGGGCATCATAAACCCATCCATTGCTCTCCCCAGTCTCCACCCCACACAGATATAATCTCAATACCATTCTTGAGACCTCTGATTGCATATTATTAATACATTCTGCATCCCTCACAGAGTCTGGTATAATGCCTTGAACTTAAGTTGGTTCTTAAATATTTGTAGAATTA
This sequence comes from Smutsia gigantea, assembly GCA_032199065.1. Lineage (NCBI taxonomy): Eukaryota > Metazoa > Chordata > Mammalia > Pholidota > Manidae > Smutsia > Smutsia gigantea. The sequence continues at coordinate 65,227 of JAVSCE010009039.1, forward strand.
ATCAGCATAAAAATAAAGTTATGAAAAAAATATTCCCTGACTATTGAAACAGAATAGAGTCCAGAAATAGGCCTACACATATGTGGTTGATTGAATCTTAACAAAGATACCAAGGTTATTCAAAAAGGAAAATAAATCTTTTAAACAAATCATGTAAGAATTGGTTACCCATATGGGGAAGAAGTGAACCTTCATCATGTAGACATGATAGGTGATTAACTTCATTTCAGCCCTTCTCTCTTCTTAAGAAAATTAAGGGAGGGGCTGAAAATTCCAAGCTTCTAATCATGGCTTGGTCTTTCCAGTGACGAGCCCTCATCCAAAATCCATCCAGGAGCCACTCAGAGTGACCTCATTAGAACAAAACACACTCTTGTCACTGGGAAATTACAAGGGTTTCAGAAGTCCTGTGTCAGGAGCCAGGGTCAGAAACCAATATATTGTCTGTTATCTCACAGAATATAAAATGCATAAATAATAAATGAAAAGCACCGATAAATTAGACTTTTCAGTTAAAAACTTTCTGAAATACACAATTAAGAAATGAAAAGGAAAGACAAAGCCTGGGAGAAATTATCCCAAAATAGATCTTCCTCAATTTATGACAGGGTTACATGCTGATAAGCCCATTGTAAATTAGAAATAATGTAAGCTGAAAATGCACTTAATACACCTAGCCTTCTAAATCACAGCTTGGCCTCGCCTACCTTAACCTGCTCAGAGTACTTACATTTGGCAAAATCATCTAACACAAAGCCTATTTTATAATAAAATGTTGAATGTCTTGTGTAATTTGCTTGACTGTACTGAAAGTGAAAAACATTCTGTATGGGGACAGAATGGTTATAAGTGTATCGCTTGTTGATCAGCATGATCACATGGCTGACTGGGAACTCTGCTGGCATCACAGGAGAGGACTGGATTGCATAGCGCTAGCCTGGGAAAAGACCCAAATTCAAATTCCAAGGACAGTTTCTACTGAGTGCATATTGCTTTTGCACCATCATACAACCGTTGTAAGAGGGGAACCATCTATACATATACCCAAATCACTTGTATCCACAATTTATAAAGAATTCTTATAGCTCAATAAGAAGATAAACAGCCCAGGTAAGTAAATGAATAAAAGACTGAACAGGAACTTCACAAGGGAAGAAACTGAAGTGGCATTTACGTATGTAAATGTAAAATGTAAATAAATGGCATTTCATCAAGAAATTAAAATTAAAACCACAGTGAAAAACTCTCAAACACTGCAGGTAGGACTGTAAGAATTGTACAGCCATTTTGGAAAACATTTTGTCTGTTTCTTACAAAGGTAAATGTGTAACTACCAGATGACCCATATGATCTTATTATGGGTCCTAGATATTTCCTAAGAGAATGAAAACATGTCCACACAAAAACTTGTGTTCAAATGTTTATAGCAGCCTTATTCAGAATAGACCAGATTATCCCATCCCTCTCTTGCTCCAGATGCAACAGAAGAGAACTCTACCCAACCTCTCCAGTCCAGATAAGCCCTTCCTTGCCCATGTAATTACCTATTGATATGGAAATGGACTACTTCTCTCCACCCCTTGAAAACACCTACTGATATGCAGATGCTCTAAAGCCAGGTGAGAGATCCTGGAAATATTGCAATTTTACCCACAGCCCACCCCTCCATAAATCTCACCTCACCATCTATACATTCCCCATCTTCCACAATGGCCCCTGTGTGACAAAACTGGACTACTGTAACCAGACTAATAACATAAAATCATGATAATCCTCAAGCCGGAGGATTCAGCTAGGTTCAAAGACCTATGCAAGTCCATAGCCTGCCCATTCCGCAGGCAGTCAGTAGCTGAACAGGTAGGGAGTTCAGAGCAATCATCATGCAGTAGCTGCAGTCAGGGGGTCCATCCAGGCCACAAGGACTGTAGAAGAAAATAACCTTAAGGGAGATAAGATACATGTTTTAATGACACCAGCAGAGGCAAATCTTGTCCATCAGGTAGGATACATGCAATAGAGTGGTCCTGCGATAGGACCGTGGCAGGAATGGGATCTCGTCCTGGTCTAGTATACCGGACTTTCACCCCCCTCCATGTGGGAGTTACAGATGGGTCAATATATAGGGCTACAGGAGGTACATGCACTGGCCATAAAGATAAAACAAAACTTCCCCGTAAGATGCTCTTACCTCCTGGATGTTTTGCGTATACTATCATGATATTTGGGGGCCACTCTGCTGTTACTCCAGGACTACACATGAGGCCAGCTTCCAGGCCTTTTCCCCAAGGTGCCAGAAGGGCCAGCCTTCGTTGGTCCATGTGTCAAATGTCCAGGGCCACATCCATTCAGCAGTGTCTCCAGGGTTTAAAGCAGTTGGGGCTGGCAGCAGGATGTTGTTCTGCTGGCCATATCCTGGCTTCAATAACTCCTCTTTGGTTTGCATATACAGTTGTATAGGAGAACCAGCAATGTGTGTTAGCATATCCATGGGGCTCAAGGCTCCTTTTCAGGGCTTCTCATTCAAATGCCATAGCATTGTCCATAAGTGAACTGACCAGCCCCATAGACTATTGGTGTCCGACTTCAGGCCAGATGTCAAAAAGCCATTGTACCTCTCTCTATCATGCCTGCACCTGTAGGGTTTATGGTACATGAAACTTCCACTTTGTTCCTAATTGCTTCACCCATTCTTGTAACACATGTCCAGTAAAGTGGGTGCCTTGATTGCTCTCAATCACCTGCAGCTGGCCAAAGGCTGCAAAGAGATGCTCTAGGTCCCTTTTGGTCATTTGCTACTCTGCACAACATGCAGGAAAAGCAACCAACAGTCCAGCAGCTGTGTCCACACGAGTCATGGTATACTGATATCCTTCTGATATGGGCAGAGGCCAAATATAGTCTATCTGCCATCTGACAAGGGGGTATCGGCCCCCTTACTATTGTCCCCTGGTGCTACAGGACTTGGTGTAAGTCCCTCGTAGAACACACAAGGCACTCCTTCCGGGCTCTGCTGACTTCTTCAAAGTTCAATGACAAGCCCTGCTGACAGGTTACAGCCCATATTGTCTTTTGCTCCATGTGCAACAAATGCTGATGTAACCACTGGGCTACATCAGAGGCAGGCTTTTCTTCTAGCCAACACACCTGGACCAATGTGTCTGCTTCATCATTCCCTGGGGATGCCAAAGGCAAATGACCAGTCACACGATATATGGTAGCTGTCTTAGTCTGACCAGAGGCCCATAGGTCTTGCCACAACTCTTGCCCCCAAAGGAGTTGGTGACCAGTCATCCAGTTGGCATGGTACCATGTTAGTAGCCACAGGGTCAATCCCTCATAGATGGCCCAGCTGTCAGTGCAGACAACTACAGGGGAGGGCTCCTGTATGATCACAAGCCATACTGTCTGCAACTCAGCCCATTGGCTACTCTTTGCCTCTCCATCCTCCATCCATATTGTCTCAGTCGTAGGATGGAAAACCACAGCCCCACTTCGGGGGCTGCCCACAACTGAAGCCATCTGTATACCAAGCATCTACAAGTATAGGGGCTTTTCTCTCTTGATAAGGACTCTCAGCTACCACTGGCTCAAAAGCAAGTTCTTCCTGCTTTCCACTGGTATAGGTCACTGGCCCCAAAACTGTTGGAGCTCTCCACTTAGCTAGTAGAGAGGGTGCTACACTGCTGTAAATATGAGCTCTGTTTGGTCAGTGTAGGCATCTGTGCCATGCCAGTATGTGGCCTTTGGGTCCAGTCTCACACCCACCCCACAATGGGATAGGTGGTTATTACCTTGGTCGGAGCTGTTCCAGTGATGGGCTCTGTAGCCAGCAAGGCATGGCATACAGCAGCCAGTTGCTTCTATATCAAGGTGTAACAGACCTCTGCTCCTCTCTAGTTGTGGCTAGAATCCAATAGGTTGGCGTGTCCATTCAAGCTGCTGCCAAAGTCCCCAACCATAACCATATTTGGTTACATGAACATCTAGCTCACAGGGTCTTGATGAGTCCATTAGACTCAAGGCCTGTATGCCCTGACTGCTTGCTTAGCAGCAGTAAAAGCAGCTGCACATGTCTCATCCCAGTCCCACCTGATGCCCTTTCATACCATCCTGAATAAGGGCTTCAGAATTTGTGCCAAGTGTGGGATAAACACTCTCTAGTAGCCCCAAAGTCCCTAAAACTTTGTAATACTGCCACAGTGATAGGAGTAGGGAGAGCCTGGACTTTGTCTATGACTGCTTCAGGAATAACTTTAGTTTTACCTAACCAGACAACCCCAAAAAATTTTACAGACAAACCAGGTCCCTGAACCTTGGTGCTGTTCAAGCCCGTCCTTTCTCCTGCAGATGATGCAGCGGTCCAGGAACTGCTCCTTCTAAATCTGAAAGAGAATCAGACATGAGCATAATATCATCAATGTAATGATACAGCCTCACTGTTTGTAGTTTCCTCCATATGGCCAAGTCCTAGGCTACAAGTCCATGACAAATGGTGGGACTATAGAGGTATCCCTGTGAAAGGACAGTTAATGTCCACAGCTGGCCTTCTTATGTGAACGCAAATGTTCCTGACTTTTCTGTGCTACGTCAATAGAGAAGAAAGTATTAGCAAGGTCCACGACATAATGATACATCCCTAGTTCATGAATGAGGGTGTCCATAAGGGCTGATATAGAGGGGACAGTAGCATGCAGAGGGGGTGTGACTTTATTCAATTCCCTGTAGTCCATGGCCATACAACCAGGAGCAGTCTGGCATTTTCCCTGGTCACACTGGGGAATTAAAAGAACTATGAGTGGGCTTTATGATGCCCACTTTTTCCAACTTCTGTAGAGTTTCTCCAATTTCCTTGTGCCTCCCAGGCAACTTGTACTGTTTAGTATTTGTCACTCACCTAGGTACAGGCAGAGCTACCAGGTACAGGCAGAGCTACCAGTGGGTGCGTAGCATGTCCCCTCAGTACTGCCTTTACCATACATACCCTTAGTCTGAATTTACCTGCAGTGGTCTGTAACCACAGGCTCTGCAGGATATCCACCCCCAAAACATATTCAGAGATGGGAGAAATGTACACAGTATACTCCTTTGGGGATAAACTCCCTATCCCCAAGGGGATTTGGGTTTTCTTCACTCTAATTGCCTTACCCCCATAGCTGTCTATCACAGCAGGGGTCCCAGAAAAATGCTCAGGGTTGCCATAAATCAGAGAACGTTTAGCTCCTGTGTCCATCAGCACCAGGACACATTGTACATTCACAGAGGACCAATGAATTGCTAATTCTACATGTGGCCTCTGGTCCCCACCCCATCCCCCAAGGTGGGGGCCTTGAACCTCCCCTCAGTCAAACTGTGGCACCCAATCATCATCTTGCGGGCATGAGGGCCCAGGAGGAGTCTGAGTACTGTCCCCCAGGAAGTCTTGCAGAGACACAGGCTGGACATGGGGCTTTGCCTCCAGCTTCTGTGTCCTGGACCTCAGCAGCTGGAATTCCTGCTCTGGCTTTAACTGGTACCACAGTTCTAACGAGATCCTGTTGGGCTGCCCATCAAGTTTTTCTTTCACTACCCCAGCCTTTATCAAATCAACCACGTCGAGACCTTCACAGGGCCCTTTACATCTCTCCTTTTAGTCACAGTCTATATTTCCTTCCACGCTCTTATTGTTTCAACCTCCTCCAGATCTGCTAAAGTATGAGTAGCCTTACTTATGGGTTGCCCTATGTGGGGGGCAAGAATAGTTACTGGGGACCCAAAGAGAGGTGTGGGAGCTGTATGGAGCATCAGATTTCTCATTCCTATGGTGAACATCATTCCAACGGGCTCCTCATCGGGGCCCTGGGGGTCCATATTATAGATGATATCTTTTATGCCCAGCTCCCGTAACACCTGCTGGAGCTCTGCATATGTTTCCAGCTAGTGAGTTAAGTATGATAAACCATCCTGATTAGGCCAAACTGCCCTGATGGCCGCTGTCAGCCAATCCAGAAGCACCAGATTCCCTGAGGTGTGTTGGGTACTTTGCAACTGCTGCTGGAGAGAAGGGTGAGTTGTCAGGGAAGCCAGTCTACTCATTTCAGAGTCTGACATAACAATATTTTCCACCCCCATATCCCAGAGATGCAAAAGTCATGTAAGCAGAGGTTCCCACGGCTTCTGCTGATACTGGACACCCATGTCCACCAGCTAGCTCATCTGGGGTACAGGGGCAGAGCTTGGAGTGCTCCACAACCTGGGGAGGGGATGGCTCCTCCCCCTGAGGAGCCCGTGGTTGTTGCTTTTTTACTTTCTTAATTACAAGTGGGAGGGTCTTCAATACAGGAGAGTCTGGTGCCTCCGGTGGTAGTGGCCTTGGCAACAGATCAGTCCTCAGCTGCACCCCCTCATCCTCTCCTGACATCTCTTCTAACATATCCAGGGATGAACGCAGCACTATTTCCTCCCCCTCCTCCATCACCTCCTGCAACTCAGACTCTCCTGCTGCTTGGCCCCTCGCTGCTGCTAAGAAATCTTCCAGGAGTGTGACCCATCTTCTCAATAGCTGTCTCTCTTCCTTAAGGGCATCCCATAGGTTATCACCCAGCTCCTCCAAGCAATGCTGAAGTATATTTCTCTCCTGCTGAAGTCTTTCTCTCTCCTCGATAACACTCTCTCTCCTCAGTAACACTTTCCACTATCTCGACAAAAACAGATCCTACACTCCCAGCTGCTACATGGCCACTCAGGGCCTCTAAGCAGTCTTCTATCTGACAGCGGGTTAACGCTGCAGCTTCTGGTGTCTCCACCATTCCCCAATCTAGGGGAAGGCCCCATCCCTCTAGGAAGTGCTTTACCTTAGACCAATTCCCCACTAGGAGCATCCCAGTTGGAAGCCCCACATATAGGGGGTTCATGAGTGAAGCTGCAGCCTCTACAATTGCAGCCACTGGGGGCTCCCCATCATCCCTAGAGACAGCCGGCCCAAGGGTCACACCCATTTAGACAGATTTCGGGCTCAGTGGTCCTGCTGACTACTGCCAAATATAATTCTGGGGCAAAAATCCTGGGGCAAAATACCTTTGAAACTGAAATTAGTCAAAAGTAAGAAACCCATTTATTTCTTACAAGCAGTCATCCTGTCCCTCTCTTGACCGGGCTGCAGCAGAAGAGAGCTCCACCCAACCTCTCCGTTCCAGATAAGCCCTAGCTCACCCATGTAATTACCTATTGATATGGAGATGGACTACCTTTCTCCACCCCTTGGAAACACCTATTGATATGCAGATGTACTAAAGCCAGGTGAGAGATTCTGAAAATATTGTGATTTTACCCACAGGGGGGCGCTATTTTGGGACATTATTCAACCCAGTACAGTTGATTAAAAATAAGTAGAAAAAAAAGGATACCTTCTTGAAATCTGTTACTACTCTAAGAAAAGTCAATACATATTTTCAAAATACATCACCCCAGAGTTCTAGACACTGCCACGTGCACATACCAACTCCCATAATGGAGGCATTTCTTTTTCTTAAGGCCTAAGTATCAATTCTCACATAAAGATCATATTTGATCCTTGAATTGCCCATTACACTGCCCAATTAAGAGCTATAACTTGAATTCAGTTACTAACAAAAACCATAATTCATAATAGCCACAGGGTTGCTGAAAGCACAATAGTTCTTTGGGTTCATAATGTGTCTTATTAGTGGTTATGAATGGCCACTTTGACTAGTACCCACCAGACCTCCTGATCACATCCCAGCCTGCAGTGCAAAGGTTGGTCATTGGTGGAGGGGGACAGCAGGCAGACCAAGCCAAGGAGACTAGCAGCCTTTTCCTTGGTGGAGGGGGACAGCAGGGAGACCCAGCCAAGGAAAAATCAAATAGGGCCAAATCAACAGTTAATGGGAAATTTAACAAACCTCTGGTTTCCTGCTCTGCTTCTTGGCACTGGCTGAGAGCTCCCCCTCTCCACACTGTACATGTGACCCCATAGCGAAGTTCTGCCTGAGCAGTTTGGCACATGTCCACTTAAGAGATGGAGAGAGGCTAGAGAAGTTGTTCTAGTCCCATGACAAATGTTACTCAAGAGACAGCGGTTAAAGCTGGCAGATCAGAATGAGTCCATTGCTGTGAAGAGGATGGTTGAAGGAGCTTTAGTGATTTCCTTTGGCTTAACTAGGGGATAAAAGACAGATCTTCTATGAACAAGCACCATACAGAAAAATGGGAAGAAAAACTCAATATTTCAGAAATATAAAATGGTAGATTGATAATAACATACCAATGGTGTGTATAGCATTTTATAGTTTAGAAATTGTTTTGTATTTTTAAAAAAGATAGCCTTGCAATAGACACATGAGGTAAGAGGAGTTTGGGGCTGTATTTTGTGGAGAAGGGAGGTGGGTTAAGTGACTTGCCCAGGCTAGTGAATGAAACATCTGGGACTCAAATGTAATACTTATGACATGCCTATTGCTACTATTACTATTATTGTTAAGATTATGATATTCTTTCTGCCTCTTATGGTGCTTCACACACAGGAGCTACTCAAGAAGTACTTGTTAAGTGAACAAATTAATTGTCAGCAATGTTGGTAATATTTTATTTCTATCTTTAATAAAACAGCATTCAGATATAGGAAACCCTGATGAGATAAACTCATCATTCAGATAGGCTCAGAAGTTTAGCATATGAATGAACATTTTCCCAGTACCCATCTTCTAGAAAAACCCACTGAAAGGATTAAGAGCACATAAACAATGCTGCCCTACCTGTGTCATCATGCTCTCCTTAAGCCAAGACTAAACATAGCCCTGAAAATTTGACAAATTGGTAAATACTAACAACTTTCAGTATTTCTTTCTTCTCATAGATGAGAGAAAGCCATGTTTAACATAGGACTCTTAGGTCTCAGCTTACATATAACACTCTGCAAACTCCTCTTTGTAGGCCTGGGCTCAAACTCCGTAAAGAGAAGCTCCATGCTTTTAGGGAGTGTCTGTCTGGTGATCAAGCATTCCTAGAGCACATAGACAATCATGAATTAATTCCCAAATGGATGTGTGTGTGTGAAACTGAACATGGGCTTAAAATAGTAATTACTTTTGGCTGTAGCCTACATGCAATGATTAGAGAGTTCTGAAGTCAGATTTCCTGTCCTGACATTTACCATTCAAATATTGAAGAATTCATGAACCCAAAGCATCAATAAATTTTTGTATTTTTCATGTTAGTGATGCTAATTTTGAATGAGACTTGGAACTCTTAGCCCTCTGGGGAATGCCAACACCTTGAACAGGGAAATTTACTAGAAAAACTTCAGGACAGATTTCTCTGGATGTTTAAGACTCATTAGTCATTTTGATGATGCAGAAAAATTTTTTCTCAATAAAACTTTTTCCTCCCCCCCTTTATATTACATATATGGTTCAACATGCAAATATGTATTTTACTTATTTTTTTCTCATTTATTTTCCCTATTTTGGTATTTTTATGATATATGTTAGATTTTAATACATAGAACGCCAAAGTACACAATGTTGATTTTTTTCGTCTCCAGGATACTTCCTTCTTTTAGGAAGGGCACTTTCTTCTAGAAAGGGCACGTTGTAGGGCATTTTTCTCTTCACCCACATTCTTCCCCACAACCCCTCCTGGCTGTGTTACTTTGATAGCAGCTGTCAGGCACCGGGCCTTCTCTCCAGGCAAAAGTGTGGTCACTCTGTCAGGACTGGGCCATTCATTTCACTCCCTCCAACTGCCGTGGTGCTTGATCCAAATAAGGGCACATTTTCCAAAATAGGTTGAACAGCTCTCCCCAAGAATTGTGTTAACTAGAGCTGGCGTAAGGCTATGAGGGTGCAACCCAACACCAGCTGCAGACATGTTCCAGTCTTGCAACAGCTAATCTGAGGGAGCATTTTTTGTACCTGTGTGCCTGGTTTGTATATGTGCTTTCTAATATTATAGAGGTCTGATTTGTGAACCAATATTATTCAAGTTGGGAAACTGAGACATCACTAGATTGCTAGAAGCCTTAGAGTTCAAGTCAAATCTCTTTGGACATTCTTGAAGGTTGGTCTAGAAGAGCTTGAGATCACTTCTAATTCATTCCATTTTATTGTCCTTTAAAACTCATGTTTTGAGGTTCAGCATTGTGGGTAAAATTGCAATATTTCCAGAATCTCTCGCCTGGCTTAGTGCATCTGCATATCAATAGGTGTTTCCAAGGGGTGGAGAGTATTAGTCCATGTACATAGCAATAGGTAATTACAAGGGCATACAAGGGTTTATCTGGGCCAGAGAGGCTGGGTGAAGCTCTCTGCTGCTGCAGCTGGTCAAGAGAGAGACGGAACAAGTGCTTGTAAGAAATAAACAGGTTTCTTAAACTTTATTTCTCCCTTTGATTTCAGTTTCAGAGGTATTTGCCCTGGGATTTTTCCCCAGAGTTACAAGCATTTATTTTCTTGTCTTCATATTTTGGATGATAAAATTATTTTGTGTGATTCTGCACTAATATGCAGTATTTGTCAATAGCAGGAGGAGCAAAACCGAAAGATGTTAAGAGTGTAGAGAATGAATATTCTATGCCATGAACACTTATATCCAAAATTCAGAAGTAGCTGGCAAATAGGTGTCATTTTCTGACTTCTACACATAAAAAGTAACTACCTGAAATTGTCTAATTCACTTCTTCACCTAGCAAAACATTAAAATATAAGATGGAAAGGGAGGAAAATTATGTAACTGGGGCATTTTGCATATCTATAGATACATTCTTTAAATATATTTATGGCTCATATGTAGCATATAGTCGTAGCTACTATTCTTTAAATAATATTTGTCTACATTTAATTAAATATTTATATAAAGGCATTCATAGAATTAACATAAGATGTACTCCTCTATGATAAATATTGAGATGGTTTCCAGAATTTTCTGTTTTTATTCTAGATCTGATTGTGGATGAAAAAAACATTAACTGATAATTAGCTTTCCTCAATATGTGAAAATTATTCCCTCAGTGTTTAATGTAGGTGCAAAATAGTGTTGCACAGCAATGAGCAGATTGGACAACAGCCATTTCAAAAACAAGAGTAGAACAATAAAGTAGAGCAATAATATATGTCATTACATATAATAATAATAATAAAGAACAATAATATTGACTGATTTTTCTCCGGACTCAGAACTTCTGCAAAATATACCCTGATATACTTAAAATTTTGAAATGCAATTATAGGTAAAGAAGCTTCAGAAATCAAATTGGTTTTTCAGGTTATCTAAACACATGATTTTAGAGTCCAATACATCCTTTGGGATCGAAAGAGTCATTAAGAAACCATTTATCTACAAAAAAAATCAGCAAGAAGGTATTGAATCCAGATGGTTATAAAGTTTTATTTTAGGAAATATTCAGTGATAAAGTACCTCCAATTTTAAATGAGAGTTGCAACCAGGCAGTAAAGCCTTTCATTTTAATTTATAAACATTTCCTTCTTGAAACTGAAGCAAAAACTCCAAGATGTGTATTTTCAAAAAGCTCACTTTATAATTTAACATGAATCTAGTAAACTTTACAAAAATACAGGATTATTAAAAAGAAATTTATTATTTAAGCAAGAGAAAATTATGCAAAAGGAGAAAACTCATTTTGGTCCATTTCTTCTCTCTCCATATTGCATAAGAGTATGTGTCCAAGAATAAAAGATAATGTATCTAATTGAGACATAAAGATGGTATGAATAATACTGATGGTTTTGTGCAATAATCCATCTGAATGTATGTACAGGTTTGGAAGGCAATATCTTAGCAGTCAACATATCTTTGCCAAGCTAAGGAAAACTTTCCAGGCATACGATTTCGATAGTTTCTTAAGCAGCTGGCATAGTCCATTCTATGAACCTTTAATTATGCCTAGAGAAGCCTAGTGTGCATCTGTTATCTTCGCCACCTAGCATCCATCTCTACTTCCTTTGCATAGTGACACACAGTGCCCTCCACTCCCCTGTTCTCGTCCTCTGGGCTTCCAACTGATACCACCTTGGGCTTTAAGGGAGGAGTGGGTGAACAAGACTGAGAAAATAGCATGTTCCAACTGCCTGAACACAGCAAGAGCTTCGAGGACGGCCCCATGAGCCACATGTGTCCGACCAGGACCACAGAGAGTTAGTTCTGAACTGTGGTTTGTGGTACCTGGAGAGCAGTTTTGCTCATTGGACACCACAGGTGCCACTCGAGAATGAAGATATGTCTGCAGCGACTCTACCCTAAGTTGTTCAGGAACCTGAGCTAATATAGTTTCTTTCTTAAAATTTACATTAGGAGTTCAAACCGGATTTTCTATTGAGTACAGTAGACTGAGTTCTTATTGATACATTACAGCAGAATATAAATCAACTGGGGAGCTTGTTAAAATTACCATAATCAGACCCTATCCCTAACCAATTGAATCAGTCTCTCTAGAATAGGGGCCTAAGAATTAACTGGAGTTGCAGGTGGGTTTTATGATCACTAAAATTTGTGAAATACTCTCTTAGGACCAGAAGTGCGATGTTATTCAATTAGATAATACAAAAGCATATATTTTAGAACTGACAGAAATGGGTTCAAGGCCTAGCTTTTTACCAAGTGATTTATGGTAAGGCACATAAGCACCCTAGTTTCAGTTTTCTTCTTATATATATATAATCTCATTTCTTAATTTCTTTCTCATCTCATAAGAAAATGAGATTTTATATATATATAAGATTCTTCACATAAAGTGTTGCATATATTAGATATTTAATTTCATGAGTGTTTATCATATTATTGAATTTATTATTAGGCAGGATAAGGCAAACTCTTGTGAGATATTGGGAAAGCAGCTCAAATGAGGACATTTGGGTCACACTTTCACTGTTGAAAGCAAATGGAATAGAATTGAACATGGGCTCTACCCAACATTAATAAATATATTAATTATATTATTTTTACCAAAAGTTGGCTCTTGACTTTATATGGCACTTTGTTTTTCACAGTTGATGAAACAACAAATTCACTTCACTTCATTCATTCATTCAATAAATTCATTCATTCAGTCAGTTTGACCTTCGTGTACGAGGTCACACTGAAAAGGCCATTGGTCTACAAAGTACATTTGAAAGGCCAAAAACTGAATCTGAAAGGAATCACCTTTCATGACATTGGACCCAAGGAGGGTCCCAATTTGATCTAAAAGAATCCAGAGGAAGAAAAAATTATTGTTTCCTGCTGTAAAGTCTGGCCGAGAGGTCTTCCCTCTCACTGAGATGGATACATGTGAGAAGAGATACCAGAAGAAAGTTTTCATTTAATATTACCATCTGGTGGGATAAGCACCCTGTTATCATAACAGCTAGCCTCAGAATTCCTTCTAAAGGGGAAATGGTCTTCAGGATGAATGAAAACTTACCACTTGGGTTAAGAAGTAAGAGTCTAAAGCTCTGTCAGCAATAGGCTGAACAGCAAAAGTCTGATAATTCCCTGCAGGAAAGAGTGAGAGGGATTTGTATTTTTCTTCCGGATAAAAGGAGTAAAACAGAATGAGGGACCAAGAAGGGAAGGCAGGGGAGTCTGAGAGACTGTGTAGGGACAGGACTGCATGGCTTTAGGGTCGTTGGAACTTTCCTTGTGATAAAATGGCTAAAGAACATTTTAAAATGGGAATGCTTGCATTGCTACAATATAAGACCTTCTTAGGCCCTGTCTCCTTCCTGTCTTCAACCCAATCTCAAGTGAAGTCTACTACTTATAATTCTATTTTTGTTTTGTTTCACTTTTAATGAGGAAATGATTGAGCAGACAGGGTACCCAAAAGAATCTGGCTGCATACCAACAGGAATGTGAACTGACATTTCCCACTCCATTCTCTGGAAGTTCACAGAAATCTTATTTGAGGGAGTAGAAGGGTGAATCCTAATCTGGTGTGGAATTTCTGGTAAAATCCCCTGAAGATCCCTCTCCTCATTCGTATTTTAGATCTTAAAGGGACAGTAGGTCACATTTATCTGTGTACAAGTATTGATAATACCATTATAGCTTTATAGGCTACAAAGTAGCACTTTACAACTAAAAAAAGTGTTTTTTATATATGGTATCTGATTTGATCCATGTAAGAAATCTCTGTGGTAGAAAAACCAGATATCACTACTCTTGTGTTTTAGATGAAAGTAAAACAAAACAAAACAAACTCAAACTCAGAGGACGTAGGCATCTGTTCAAAGCCCAGTGACTCATACCTCTAAGGCTGATTCTTTGGACTGGGATCTGCAGATTTCCCAGTTTATTTTCCCAGGTGCCAAGCCGGGAAGGTCCATAAAATCCCACCACGATTGTGAGCTGATCTAGCCAAGGACTCTCACCTACCAGTCATACCTTTATACACTTGAACCCAAGTTGTCTGTGCAGTATCCCTGAAACTCTGGACTCCATCTCCTTATCTCCACCAAGATATCTCCTCTAATCTCTTTGGATTTGGCATTTGTCTCTTTTTTGCATTTTGTATTTCATGTTCTTCTGTGGATAGAGCTTCACTCATTCCTGGCATATTGGTTTCCTGTGGCTGCTATCACAAATTATCACTAATTTAGTGGCTTAAAAGAGCAGAAAGATTTTCTCCCACAGTCCAGCAAGCTAGAGTCTGAAATCTGGATTGAAATGAAGATGTCAGGAGGGGGCTGCACTTCCTCCAGAGGCTCCAGGGGAGAATTCATTCTTTGCCTCTTCCAGCTTCTGGTGGCTGCTAACATTCCTTGATCAGTGGCCACATCAGTCCATTTTGAGCCTCTGTGGTTGCATCACCTTCTCCTCTTCTGTGTCTGCCAAATCTCCCTCTGCCTCTCTTTTATAAGGACAATTGTGATTGCATTTTGAGCTCCCTCAAGTAATCCACAATAATTTCCTCATCTCAAAATCCTTAATCACATTGCAAAAGACCCTTTTCCATTCCATGTAAAGTAAAATGTGTAGATTAGGCATTAGGACCTGAGAACAAATGCTACCCTCTTGAATGAAGATACTGTATGCCCTCCTGCTTTTGGCTCTGGAGAGTTCCATCTCCTGCTCCAACCAGGGCAACCCTCACTTTCATGCACTATTCTGCCGATCCTGAAGGTCTTTTTTCTTAAATCTCATGGATATTTACTCTGAAAATTTATGGCACACATGAATTTGACTTGGAAATTGCCCAGGTTTTTAGAAGAATCTCTGAGTCATTTCACAGTTCATTTTTAAAACATGTAAGATCCAGTTGCCCTTCCAATTGCTTTCCATTCTTCTGCTCTTCTTCATAATGTAACTTCTTCAAAGAGTTATTGTATGTTATATTTCTTTGTAAGTTCCCATTCAATCTTTGATCCATTATAACCTGGCTTCCACTCAAGCCCTTCACTAAAACTGCTTTTGCTTTGGTCACCAATAACATATAAATTATGAACATATAAATTATCATCTAAATGAGGATATTTTGAAAGTAGATGCTACACTATGCTAATTACTCTTCTAGATATGAAGTACATGAGGGCCTGATGCATAAGCTGGGTCTGTCCCAGGAAAACTAGGGGACATGGTTACTCTTTCAAAGATCTTCACATTGACAAATTCAATGCACACTTTCTTATCTTTGTCTTACCCGTCATCTCGCCAACTTTTTAACACAGCTGAATTGCTCCTCCTTTTCCAAAGCTTTTTTTCTTGCTGCTTCTGTCATACTAAGGTTTTTTTCCCCCAGTTTCCCTCTAATGGGAAACTCCTGTATTTTTTCTCCATTTTTTCCTGTTATTGGTAACCCTTTCCAAGCCTGCTTATTGGGCTGCTCTTTCTCTACTCAATATCTATATTCTGGGCTCTGTCAGGGCTCAGTTCAGGCCCAACTTTCTCTTCCCATCCTATATATTCTTCTAACTTGAGATGCTATGTGCTCTTCTTGACTGTTCCAGATTGAAGTATTCATCTACACCTTGATGTTTCCTCTGGGATACCACATGAACTCTTTAAAAATTATACTCTTTGTTCCTACAAAAATGTACTACCAACTTAATGACTTATCAAAACAGAAACCCCAGAAACCCATCCCATCCAATCCACTTGCAAATGTTCCTACCTCTAATACACAATTCACATATAGGAATTTCATTCAAAGCATCCTATTTATAGTTAGCTAAGTCTTTTGGATAAAATCATGGAATTCAAAGCTCTAGGTTCCTGCCACAATGTCATATCTCTTCACGAAGTTCCCTACCCTTGCCAGTCCTTCTCAATTATTTGAATTGTGACAGACATTTGTAAACTAAAGAATAACACTTCCATATTCAATGGTTCCTTATCAAAAACAAGTAAATTAAATATCTTGCCAATGGCTTGTTCTACATCACACCATTACATAGCTTCCACTGATTTGGTAAATATAGTTCCTACTTTTTTTCCACGAACCACATACTCCAATAAAAAAACCACTGAAATATTTATTAGTTCCAATTTTTGTCCTATAAATTCTTACCTTTGTACTTTTTGCTCACTTAACTTGTTTTATCTGAATAGCCCTTTTCATCCCTAAAGATTTTAGCCTTGTTTATTATTTAAAGCTCTTCCCACATACCACTTTCCCTATGAGACTTACAAGAACCTTAGTTTGATGCTCTGTATTCAGATGGAATTTTGTCTTAATCTGTCTTAAAGGTATTTGTCTAATTTGAACTATAGTCACACATATATGTATACTGACACACACACCTTTTTCTTCACTGTTAGTATACAAATATATAAGATTTATAGAGTATCTTAGTATTATATATTAATATATAAATGTATATGGATTTACCCTTTCATTCATTGTTATCCTTAGCACTATGCCTTATATGTGAATAAAAGGGACTAAATAAATACTGGAAGTACATACTTAGAAAAGGAAAGCTATTTTAAATTAATACCATCCTTCTGGAAACTTATTTCTATATCTGCATGCATGCTACAAGTTACACCTTAAATGTTAGAACCACACCGAACTCACAGATTTGCTAAGTTATCACGTATAGTTCTTTAAACATATGAAAAGGTTTTCATATGTTTCAAGGTTTTGTATGTTTAATATGCATTTGCCAAGAGGAAAAATTGAAGTTCAGATAAAAAGAACAGAAGTGGCATTCATTATAGGCTTTTGCTAAGTACTAGAAATTGTACTAAAGGTTTTAATACCTCACCTAATTTGAATTTAAGTCTACAATATCCCTATGAAATAACTGTTAATTTTTTTGAAACATCATATTTAGGGAAGAAATAGGAACAACTCATGACAAATGAGGATTCACATCTACTAAATTAAAATGCTACCATTATTAGGAGAGTGCCACACCAAAGAGCAGTTTTTGATTAAATAAAGAGAGAAGAAAAGTAGCTTAGGGAATCCACCACAGATTCAAAGAATAGTACAAGAATTAAATCCTTAAGAAATATTAAGAAGGTGAAAAATTGTTCTACTAAGAGGTATTTTGTCAAACTTACATAAAGAGTCAGAATAGATATTAGCAAAGACAGGGAAATTAAAGGACTGTCATTAATCTATAAAGAAGAATGTTAATTAAAAGCTGAAAGGAATCTGGGAAAAATCACTTCTGTTATTTATTTCAAGAAATCTTTTGAACTGCTAATGAGAACATGTGGATTATTTCAAGAATAATTGCCTTAGTGTTTATTGTGTCAAATTAAGAGTTCCTAAAGTTAAAGTGAAGGAGAAAGATTAGTCACAAATGAAAGGAAAAAGAATATGGCAATATGGAAATAAGAAATTGATGAAATATATGTTAAGTTTAGACTTTCAAGGTGTTTTAAAAAAATACCTAGGATTCAACAATTACAAAGACATCTGGAGAGCTGTCTCCAACAGTGCATCTCAATTTCCCATTATTATATCTATGGACTCAGAAAAACTGTATTAGAAGAAAGAGGAGGAGGGGAAAGGAGAAGAAAACATTATTATTGAAAAGAGGACCTCTCTTCAGAATCCAATGTCCCCCGCCCACCTCCCCACTGCCCCCTGCTAAGTATAAGGCCATTACAACTTGAAGAAAGCACAATAGCTGGACCATCCTCACCAGATTGCCAGTGACCTTGTGCAAATGATCTTCAGTTCACAAGTGCAAAATTACAGCAAACAAAAATCCAGGCAAGCATCACTCTGGCTGCCACAAAAAGCATCAGGCACATTGCTGTTATTTATTCCTCCCTCAAATCTCTGTCTCCACTAGATTCATTTATTTACTACAAACTAGTAATTTTTGAGCTTTCCTCTTTTTCACACACTCCACTCTGTAGTCAGAGAGAGCAAGGTAGAAGAAAGGGAAAACATCCTATCAATTCGGCAGAGCTACACTGGATGAAAGACAGTGAGATGGTGAGAAATTTGCTGGGACCTGCATAGGATAAATGACAGTCTGTGTTTCAGGAAAACATCTACAGAACACAAAGGCCTCATAAACGAGGCCAAAAGCAATTCAAATAATGCACAGAAGGCTGACACACATTGGTCTGAATAGATCTTTAATTTCAGAGTAAACAAATAAATTAAAAACACTTAAATTTAAAATGATAAAAATAGACTGTCATATGTAACATAATATGTCTTATAGGATAATATATTTTACAAAACTAGAGGGAGGTTCTTTCACAGAAAACTGATATTTTTCAAGTGTATAAAGAAATATCAAGTACATGAAACAATTGGAATATAATGAAGAAAGAATAGGATTGCATAAAAAGACAACATGATGACATGAAGGAGGAGCTGGGTAAGAAAAGGGAAAATTATAAGGAAAAGAAAAATGAAGAATTAAAACAAGTATTTATCATAGAATCATTTAGGTTCATCCATATTGTCATAAGTGGCAAAGTTCATTTTTTTTTATGACTAATATTCTATTGTATATATGTACCACATCTCAGGTGCAGTAGGCGAAGGGGAAAAGAGGTACAAACTTCCAACTATAATTTAATTAAATAAAAGACCCAATATTGGAGGCAGTAAAAGACAAATTTAACTTTAGAACTATTCATTGAATGCAACTGAGAGGATACACATGTTTATAGAAAAGAGTAATATACATGAAAAAATGAGGGAGTGAAATAATAGGATGGAGATCAGGAAATATTTCAAGGATTATAAATACACTGTTAAAACACACCAAGATAAATGGGACAAACAAGTCATTAATGAATTGAAGAAAATTTCCAAAAAAGAGTCAATGTCAACCTTTTTTTATTCCAGCTTAGGGTAGACCTCTCTGGCTTCCCACTTTTTTTCAGACCTATTAAATTCACCCACATTGTTTATTAATGCAATTTGCTATCTATCTTCATTATAGCATCATAAGGTATTTAAGATAGAGTATTTCATTCTTCGACCACTCCAAAATCCTTCCCATGAAAATAATTGCATCGGACCGAGTAGTTTATCCCTGAGCCTTCTCCTCTTTAGGTTAGAAACCAGTAATTCATTTTATTTTTCTCTAAACAACCAGTTTCCCATGGAGATAATAATCTCTGATAGTTTTTTATGATAGAACATTTTTTTCTAAGATATGGTTGCATAAATTGAATATGATAGCATAACACGTGAGATAAAATAGACTGTGGTAAATATGTTGGTTTTATTTCTTGTATGTCAGTCTTCTTTAGCATTTTGGTGTTAACATATTTGTATTTTAGGAGTCAGAGAATAAATAGCATTTGTAGAAGATGGCTCTAGAGTATTCTCAGTTGAGAGCTTTAAAAATTGTGGCAAAATATACATAAAATTTAACATTTTAACCATTTTAAGTGTACAGTTCAGTAGCCTAAAGTACATTCACATCATGCTACTATCACCACCATCCAATTCCAGAACTTTTCATCTTCTGTACCTATTAAGCAATTCTTCCTCACTCTCCTATTTTCCCGGCCCCTGGCAACTACCATTCTACTTTTTGTCTTTTTGAATTTGACTAGTTTAGATGCCTCATATAAGTAGAATCAAACACTCTGTTCTTCTGTGCTGGGCTCATTTCAGTCAGCACAACATCCTCAAAGTTAATCCATGTTGTAGCTTGTGTCAGAATGTTCTTCCTTTTTAAGGCTTAATAATATTCCATTGTATGGTTATACCACTTTTGTTTATTTATTAATTTGTTGATGAATACTCGGGTTGCTTTCATCTTTTGGATATTGTGAATAATGTTGGTATGAATGTGGATGTCCAAATACCTGTTTGAGTCCTTGCTTTCCATTCTTTGAGGTATATACCCTGAAGTGGATTTGCTGGATCATATGGTGATCTATGTTTAATTTCTTGAGGAGGTTTTTGAAAAATTATACTGTTTTTCACAGTGGCTGTACTAGTTTACCTTCCCACTAGTAGTGCACAAGGGTTCCATTTTCTCCAGGTCCTTGGCCATCTTCAACACATTTTTTTTTCTTTAGATGGAATGATTATGAGTTGAAGAAAATGGGAAAAACTAGATGACCTTAAAACCCAGCCTGTCTTGTCATCTGTGATATGTTGCTTTCAAGCAGTAACTTACTGAGTAGTTCTCTGCTTGTCCAAAAGAGTTAATGAAACTTTTATTAATACATGCCTTTCTCTTAAAGGACAGATTATATGCCCAACTTAATCTATCAATACTCACGGTATAAAATAGTGTTTAATGCATTATGTGTCCACTTGTTTTGCTGTCAATATTGTAAGAATGAAACATCTGGAGGATGGAGGAAGATGACTGTTGCATTTATTTAGTGCTGGTGTGTTGAAATGGAAACAAAGATAGTAGGGTCTTGTCTTACGTTAATTCTTCAAAACAGACTGATACAAAGATTTGTGTAAAAGTGATTTATTATGAAGTTCTCCCACAAGAAACCATTAGGAAAGTGGAAAGAGAGGGAAAGAGAAAGATAGTTGAGCCAAACAAGGGTAGACTATGTAGGGTGCAATATTGTGGAGCACTATCTCTCCGTAAAGAGTAACGCAGGCTCAGGTCTGCAGGGGAACTTGAGCGCTGAGGATGAGTTGGCTTACACTTCAGAGTTATCTCAGCCAAAAGGCCTGGAGTATTTACCAGCTGTTCATGAGGTGTGATGGGCATTTCCAGCTCTCTTCAAGTTCTGGCAGCCTGAGGCAGCCCTCCAACAAAAAGACATGGGTATTAGCTGTCGGGACTGAAAGCACCTTGGACTTGTGCATGAAAGTGGTATAAGGACCCAAGGTGTCAGATTGTAAGACGCAGAAAACAGGCCCTGCTCAGCCCCGGGATGGACGGCGACCCAAATACTCACAAGAGACCAGTCTTGATGCAAACAGCAAGAGGTTTATTGATTCCACCAGCATGCTGGGGTCAAGACTCATAACTCACGCAGGAGCAGAGTCCGACCCCGAGCAGAAATCACAGGAGGTTTTTAAAGGAAAAGGGACCATAACCAGGGGGAGGCGAGGGGGAGGTCTGCTGATGATTCGATAGCAAAAATATTACAATTAGGGTCTCACAGGGCTTTATCTTCACAATCTATCAGTTTTGGGGAGGATTACCTAGGCACGGGTTTGCAGCTATTGTGTCATTGTGTTCAGGCCGGTTTTTATGACTCAGGCCAAGGGTCAGAGCCTACTTAAAATTTTCCTATTCCTTCAGGTGGTTTCGGGGAAACTGAAACTCAGGCCCTCTGATCTCTGAGGCTTTCTGAGGCCTGTCATGGCGTTAGTTTGGTCCTTTCATTCCCCACTTCTTCTTATGTATAGTTCTAATCATAGAACTAGAGTTCTATATTGTTAAAAAATTCTTTCTCAGAATTAGGTACGGACTGGTAATGCTGTCTTAACATTAAAATTTGTACTGCACAAATCCGTTCTCTATTAAAAGTTACTAAATTGTTTAGGATGCAAGGGCCAATAGTAAGTAACAAAAGCAGAATCAGAATAGGTCCTATAAGGGAAGATTATTAAAGTAGTAAACCAGGGAGATTTACTAAACCATCCTTCAAACCATCCTTGTTGAGATTCTCGTTCCTGCAGGCGTTTTTCTAACCTTTCCCTCAGCTTAGACATGGAGTCTTTTATAATTCCAGAATGATCTACATAGAAGCAGCATTCTTCCCTCAATGCAGCACTCAGTCCACCACCCTTTAAAAACAACAGATCTAGTCCTCTCCTATTCTGCAATACTACCTCTGATAAAGAAGTCAGAGATTCTTCTAGTCAATAAGGAGCCAGGTAAGCAGCTGGGGAGCATGGGGGTTAGGAAGGGTCGGGCTTATGGTGTAAGCGAAGCTTAAGAGGATTATCAGTCTTTTCCACGTGCCAGGACTCATCTTCCTCTGCCTTTGGTGCAGCTTTTAGGTGGGAGGCGTGGATTCAGGCAGCTATTCCTTCGACCTTTACTGCAGAGGGGGTTGTCAGCAGAACTAGGTAGGGTCCTTTTTACTGAGGCTCAAGACTCCCAACACGGTGTCTGCGTACGTAGACAGCGTCTCCCACTTGGAAATGGTGAGGGACGGTGGTGGTCTCAGTGGAGTAGGCCTCTTTCAGTTGTTCCCATGCCTGCTGGCGAACTACTTCTAGGGCTTTTAGGCGGACGAACAAGGATTGAGAAAAAGCAACATCAGGGTTATGTATTCCTCCTGCTTCCACAAGGGGGGGGGTCTTCCACACAAAAGCTCATACGGGGTTAGTCTAAAACGCCCTGGGGTGTTCCTCGCCTGGAACAGGGCAAAGGGAAGGAGAGCTGTCCAGTCATTCCCGCCGGTCTCTAAGGCTAATTTAGTTAAGGTCTCTTTTAGAGTTCTATTTATCCTCTCTACCTGTCCTGAGCTTTGGGGTCTATATGCACAATGTAATTTCCATTCAAACCCCATTTGTTTGGCCAGTCCCTGACTTACCTGAGCAACGAAGGCGGGCCCATTGTCAGATCCGATTACCTTAGGGATCCCAAACCTGGGAAAAATTTCTTCTAATATCTTCTTGGCTACTATGTTGGCAGTTTCTGTCTTAGTTGGGTATGCCTCTACCCATCCTGTGAAGGTATCTATAAAAACTAGTAGATATTTATTTCCATATTTGGCAGGTTTTATTTCAGTAAAGTCTATTTCCCAGTAAGCTCCAGGTCGATCACCCCGTAATCTTTGTCCAGTGGGGTATCGGTTAAAACCTGCATTCATTATGGCACAAGGGATACAATGTTTAACTACAGCATTAACAACTTCAGGAAGTCCAATTACATAGTAGGGGGATGATTTTACTGTCTTTTTCAGGTGTTTGGTCCCCAGATGGGTGAGCCGGGGGAGCTGTTCCACATATTCTTTAGCCTCCCTCTGGGGGAATATGATTTTCCCATCTTCTGTCTTTCTTAATCCTTGAGGCGTCTCTATAGTGTACCCTAGGCGATTCATGACCTGGCAATCTTCTCTAGTGTACTGGAATCCCTCAGGGCTGGGCTCTGTCTCATAGTCACTCATTGCTGGCAATATTGGGGTTCCATGAGCAGCTTTCTTTGCTGCCTGATCAGCCAACTGATTTCCTTTAGTTATCTTATCGGTGGCTTTTTGGTGCCCAGGGCAGTGTATGATGGCCACCTTTTTAGGCAAATGCATTGCCTCTAATAGACTCAGAATTTTCTCTTTATTTTTAATCTCTTTACCTGCCGATGTCAGTAATCCTCTCTGCCGATAGATGGCACCATGTACATGTGCTGTGGCAAAGGCATATCTACTATCCGTGTAGATATTGATGGCTTTCCCCTCAGCTAGCCTCAAAGCCTGTATCAAGGCTATGAGTTCTGCCTTCTGAGCTGAGGTCCCTTCAGGTAGACTGCTTGCCCACACTGTCTGCTCTCCATCTACTACCGCAGCCCCAGCCATCCTCTTACCTTCAACTACGAAGCTGCTGCCATCCGTGAACCAGGTGGTACCGTTAGGCCAGGGGGTGTCTGTGAGGTCACTTCTGACTCCAGTTTCCTCAGCCAGTATGTCTGCACAAGTGTGAACAACTGGCTCCTCAGTGTCCTCAGGCAGTAAGGTAGCGGGGTTAAGGAGGGCAGGCTGGCCAAAAATGATTCTCTCCGTCAGCAATAAGCTTTGGTAGTGGGTCATGAGAGCATTCGTCATCCACTGATTAGGAGGCTGGCGGATAACACTCTCTAGGGCATGGGCAGCAATTACAGTCACCTGTTGTCCCATAGTTAGTCAGCGTCCTTGATCAGGATCGCGACTGCTGCAATGGCCTTTAAGCAGGATGGCCATCCGCTAGCCACTGGGTCCAGTTTCTTTGACAGGTATGCCACTGGCCTCTTCCAGGGTCCCAAGGCCTGGGTAAGAACTCCCCTGGCTACTCCCCCTCTCTCCTTGCAGTAGGCACATTGATCTTTGTCAAGGGGTGGTCTGCCCATGCTTCTCGTTGTCTTCTGGCCCCTGTTGCTCAGGTTCCCTACCTGCCTAGGCCCTTGAAATCCTCTTTTCTTTCTCTCCTACCACTGTGGCCAAAATTCTAGATAAGTTTTTCTCCTGTCTTCTGTCTCTTCTATCCTCCCTTTCCTCTCTCTCTCTCTTCTGCCTTTCTTCTTTCTCTTCCTCTGTCTCTCTTTTGTGATACACTTTCTCAGCTTCCTTCACTAGGTCCTGTAAAGTAAAATCCTGCAATCCTTCAAGGCGCTGCAGCTTCTTTTTGATATCAGAAGCTGATTGCCCTATAAATGCCATAGCTACGGCTGCCCGCCGTCCCTCAGAGGTGGGATCAAGAGGAGTATAGTGCCTATAAGCCTCCATAAGGCGCTCAAGAAAAACTGAAGGCGGTTCAGTGGGCCCCTGAAGAATTTCTCTTACTTTAGCCAGATTAGTGGGCCGTCGCACAGCCCCCTTGAGACCTGCCACCAGAGCCCGGCGGTAGACAGTCAACCTCTCCCTACCTTCCAGAGTGTTGAAGTCCCAGTTGGGTCGAGTCAGCGGGAATCCAGCATCTATCACATGGGGAAGTTGGGAGGGTTGCCCATTGTCTCCTAAAACATTTTTCCGGGCTTCCAACAGGATTCTCTCTCTCTCTTCCGTGGTGAAAAGGGACTGCAACAGTTGCTGGCAATCATCCCAAGTGGGTTGGTGGGAGAACATGAGAGACTCTATTAATCCAGTAAGTCCTACAGGATTTTCTGAAAAGGAAGCATGATTAGCCTTCCAATTACATATATCTGCAGAAGAAAATGGCCAATACTGCATGGGTTGGACTCCGGGGGGCAGCACGAGAGGGCCATAAACTCTAAGTGGGAGGGTTACAATAGAATCCGGCCCATCCCCAGGAGGGGCCCCTCTATGACTTCTGGTACCCACCGCTGGGCCCCCTGCTGCTGCTGGTAAAGGGGGAGCATTGGGCCCTTCTTCTTCCCTTTCTTGCACTACCGGCTGAGCAGGTTGTGGCTCAGGGGCTGGAGCAGGTTCTGCCGCCTGTTCAAGATAATACGGGGGAGGGCAAGGTTCCGGCCATTCGGGAGGGGATTCTACTTCAGGATATATTTTAGGTTTCGGGGTTCCTGCAGTTCTGCTTCTATTTAGTACCAACACTTGAAACTTTGGTTTAGACATACTGGAAAAATAAGAACTTCAGACAAATATGAATATAAAGTTTATAAAATGGGTAATTAAAAGCTTTTAAAAAATAGCAATTTAAAAATGGAAAAAAATTTTCTTTGATTAGATAACCAGATTAAGTTTAAATTGGTTTAGACTAGAACTTAAGGTTTTAGAAAATCTTTGGTTTAAAAATCAAGACTATTTCTCAAAGCTAATCTCATAAAATATCAAAGCAATACAGAAATAAAGTTACTAAAAGGTTAAGAGGTGCCACAATTTTAAAGATCAAAGTAAACATCAGTTTCTCCCTTATAATTACAATTATTGAAAGATTTTCTATATTCAGTTGTATGTGTTCATCTTTAAAGTTATTTATGAAGAAATCTTTTCTTCAATTACAACAATGAACTATTGCAGCTCAAAACTGGAATGGTACAAGCAAAACAACTTCACACTTTAATAAGTATATGAAAAAGATATTACCCATAGTATGATACACAATTTCAGTAGGGTTCCATCTATCCACATTTTAAAAAGACTTATGGGAGGAAGGGGTAATATGTAACAATTTACTGACTTACAGGAGAGTGCAGGTGAGGTAGCCTTGCTGAAAGTGTATTGCTGGCCTTACATACCTGCTCCATGCTGACTCCCCCACCCTGCAAAAACAGTGCAGTCTCTCAAATCAAGTACATTTCCAAAGAGAGAAACAGAGAGAGGGAGGGAAGGAGAGAGGCTTGATAACTTGGGTGTGGGGGGAATCAGTGGCCCATTAACTGCAGTGGAAAAATACAGTGCAAAGTCAATCTTTGGCCCCTTTAAAAAACACTGGATACGAACTGAAAAAAAGAAAATGCTTCCAGTTCTTACAAGAGAAGCTTTGCCTGTTAAGAAAGCTTATTGCCAAAGTATACAAGAAGCTGCCTAGTTTATTAAATCAACTGTCCAGCCCAAGCTGAAGGAGCAGACATTTTGTAATCCAATTTCAAAAAGTTAACAATAAATTAACAACAGACCTCTCCCCATACTCTGAAATGAGATTCTTCCATTTAGAAAAATCTCCCTGTAAATGAATACAGGCAGGCCTGAATTTCTGAGGCCAGGATCACTTGGATTCCTCCCTCCCACCCCCATCTTCTGTAGCTGTAACACCTCTGCCATCCTCTGCTGCAGGGGCTGCCCAGGGATGGCAGGGATACAAGTCCAAACCCTCTACTGCTCAGTTGCTCACTTTAATACTCAGAGAAGAGAGGAAGACAGCTTTTGTTATGAGAAATTACTTTTACACAATATGGACAAAGAAGTACATGATGAAAGGAAACAATCAAAACAGCAGTTTTCCTTATTGGTTACATGATGTAGGGTTGGTGGTTAGGGTGAGAATCGGGTCTTGGCTGAAAAACAAGATTTTTAACTGCAAAAATTAATTCTCTGTTAAAAGTACCCTCAGGAGGCCAACCTACATTGAAGGCCGGCCATTCAGTCGAGCAGAGGGTCTGCCATTGTCTTTTTCTAACTTCTACAGACAAGTCATGGGCCCTATTCTTGACGTCCGTCCAGCGGTCCAAAGTCAGAGACAAAGGGGTTGTCACAGTCTGTCCCATTTTGGTCGTTTCTAAATACACAAAAACAGCAAGCCACAAAACGACAAAAGACGCCAACAAACACTTTCCTCCTCTCGTTTTCCACAGACACGAGAGGTATTCAGACGGGGGAGGGTCCCTCCGTTGAATCCGCTCAAACCGGACCCTTTCCCCTTCCAACAGACGGGTGGAAAAATCCCCCGTTTCACACCCAGGGGCGTCCCCCAGGGTTGCAGCTTGTGGCCCCTGCACGTCTGCCTTACCACAGCTTTCCATTCCCTTACGGGAGCGGCGAGCGGCTGCCAAACTGAAAGCGCTTTTCACAGACCCAGATATCCGACAGAACAAACAGGCGCCGGCGCACACAGAAACTTAAGGATCCTTCGCTTACCTCCAAGTGGGTCTCTGGAGAATAGGGTGGCCGCAGATCCCGGACGAGCCCCCAAATGTAAGACCCAGAAAACAGGCCCTGCTCAGCCCCGGGATGGACAGCGACCCAAATACTCACAAGAGACCGGTCTTGATGCAAACAGCAAGAGGTTTATTGATTCCACCAGCGCGCTGGGGTCGAGACTCACAACTCACACAGGAGCAGAGGAGTCCGACCCGAGCAGAAATCACAGGAGGTTTTTAAAGGAAAAGGGACCATAACCAGGGGGAGGCGAGGGGGAGGTCTGCTGATGATTCGATAGCAAAAATATTACAATTAGGGTCTCACAGGGCTTTATCTTCACAATCTATCAGTTTTGGGGAGGATTACCTAGGCACGGGTTTGCAGCTATTGTGTCATTGTGTTCAGGCCGGTTTTTATGACTCACGCCAAGGGTCAGAGCCTACTTAAAATTTTCCTATTCCTTCAGGTGGTTTTGGGGAAACTGAAACTCAGGCCCTCTGATCTCTGAGGCTTTCTGAGGCCTGTCATGGCGTTAGTTTGGTCCTTTCAAGATCACTGACAACGTCTGCCACAGACATCAAAAAGGGTATGCCGAGTGTAAGCACAGACTGGCTGGGATTAGGGTGGGGTGCATTTAGTGTCAGCCACTTAATAGAAATAACACGAAAAAGAACTTTGTATCAAAACTTTATTTATTAAACAAAAAATGCACCATTGGAATAACATTTCTATAAAAAATGAATATGAGACTGTTCTACAGTGATTACAAAACCCCTTTTCCTCATGTAGTAGTATACAAGATCTTGTGTAGAAACAGTCATTGTTTTAAACTGTAGGCAATTTCCTTTCTCATAGAACAAGATTTACACTTAAATATTGCAGTCACTAGTCTAATTTGGTTAACAATGCTAGAGTCTGACAATATAAAGAAACTCTTTGTAGGCTCAAAATACCTTTTTTTAAAAAGGTGTTTTGTCACAACAAAAAAATTTCTTTTTCCACTAAGGCTAGTTAAAGCTGTAGTATACCCATTTCTACCAAATAAACCTATCACTAGCACACTAACAATTTGCTTGAATTGCAAAGCCCTTTGAGAGAATGAGTAGCATTTATCTGCAAAATGCTATCAGAATATTGTAGGGTTTGGTGGTGTCTTGCTTGAATGACCTGGGAAAGGGAGAAGGCGGAGGTGATGGAGCTTTATGGCTTTGCCTGGGACTGTCCTCATACTCAGCAAAGGACAATTCGTTCCCAAAGTGGTCCCTCTGAGATATGGAACACTGCAGCTTTAATAGCCGTACCTAGATTCCCAACCAGATCTCCCTTTTTTTTATCATAAATTATCCAAAAAGAAGCCACTCTAAATAATAAATTAAATATTACTTATAAAAAGCACACCCCATACCCCACCCACCCATCCCCCAAACAAGCTGACAATTCACAAAGTTCAGAATTGTCAGGTTTACCCTACAATAATAAAAAACAGCATTTTTCCTCCTCCGCAACATTCCTCTCTTGCATCTGAAGATACACTTTCAGCAAACAGTGAGATCCCTTGGCCCATGCGTCTGCGTTTATGCCTTGTAGAGTTTCGCTGTTGCTCTCTAGCCAACAAAAAATTAGAGGATGATAATGTACAAAGGCTCTCTACTGAGCGCAGAAGAGATCCTTCACAGAGTGCGACTAGAAGTCCGCCAAGTGAACGTTAGCAATACTGGGAACGGAGAGCCCAGAAGTGAGATGCATTGACTGATATGGGCATGGTATTTGGTCTATATAACTTCACCGACCTGGAGATACTTGGGCATTTCTTTTCAGAATCAGTACCTTTTGGAAGCAGGTATTTGGACAGCAAGATACACTGAGGCAAGGGAATGCATATTTTTTGATGGAATGGAATAGCATACAAAATATCTATGATTTTCTCAAGAATCCAGTTTAATTTAAACGTTGGAATCAAGTGAAAAACTTCTGTATGGCACTAAAGTGATTTCTGGAAGTCACTAGAGAAATAGAAATTGTAAGTAAAATGTGGAAAGTGTGTTTAAAAAGAGAGATTGTGGAGTTGGGCATTGACTGCTTCTGCAGCCCAAGAATGTTGTGGGCTCTGTATTGTGTACATGGTTAAGAGCAGGCAAGGGTACTGGCGTTGGTCTCCAGGATGCTCTGTGGTGTCAGAAGGAAACTGGTTAAGGAAGGGAGAGCAACCTTGCTCCACATCTGTTTTAAAGTTCACATGATTTTGTTTTCTTTAAAAAACATAAAACTGGAGAATTCTTCTATTTTTCTTTCTTTAGTGCACTAGAAATGGACATTCTAAAACCATCCGAAGTCTGAGTCTGGGATACAATTTCATCTAAACTGTTAAAGGGATGACTTTAGAGGTGGCCTTTCTCTGTTGGAATTACAGCCGTTGCCGTGTATGAGATGCTCTATTACATTTGGAAAGACCTTAAGATGTCTCTTTAAACAAAATCAACAGACAGATGTATCAAAAGGGCAGATGAGAATGGGCCACCATCTTTAAGTACAGATGATGAAGGCTTCCAGAAACAACTGTACATAAGAGACCCTTTTATGAAAAGCCAGTGAGTGTCAAACTTTACAGTTTCCAAATATTGTCTGGACAGACACACTAATGCTGGGCAGCTCTCCTTGTGTAGCCGAAGGCAGAGGGCTGGGTGTACATGTCAGTTTGAACAACCCTTATTTTGAAGGGAATAATGCTATATCCAACCCCTGACAGGAAGCCTTAATAAATTCACCTCTTTTATCCCTGGCTTGACATGTTTCCAGATTGTTCATTTGAGTGTACATTTTGTAATACCCAAATGTAAAGTTCCATTATTTAAATATTCTAGAAGCTTCTCTGTTCTACAGAGCGGCAGCTACAACTGGGTTTCTTACTCAATATGAATTACTAAGAAATGTTTAACTTTGGCTAGAGCATCCTTCAAAATATGCCTTATGCATCTTGAGCTACGTGCATTTTTGTGAGTTTAACAAATGGCAGAAATTTCTAGAGGAAAGAAAATAGCGTTCTTATCCATATGAAATAGAAAAAAATATTGAACTTTTTCCAGAGGAGGCTCATGCCTGACAGTTTGGCACAGTGCAGGGGAGGCCTGAGCATGCACTGCCAAGTTTTATTTTCTTCTTTTTTCAGGGAGAAATGAGTCCTGGTGGCAGAGCTGCTGCTGGCTGGCTCTCAAGCATTGTCATATGGGAGTCAGAGAGATTTATGAGCTTAAAGACCCCTATATGTTATGAACTAGACTTGGAGTAGGAGCAAAATAGAAGCTATCTTGCAGTATTCACAAATTGTTTCTTGTCAAGAGATCAGGAGACTGGAAAATCAAAAAGTTACCTGAAAATTTGAACAGGCAGTTGTACACGTACATGAACGACTTGGGAGAGTGGGGAGCAGATTTGTACAGAAAATGTGGTGAAGCCACTGCATATTAAACCATTGGGCAATTATGTAAGAGTCCTTTGAGAGAATCTAAATGGATTCTACTCTATATTCAAGGCGTGAAGCTAAGGCTTGTTAGCATTGCCAGTTACTAAAATAAAGCACTACATTTGTGTAATGAAGAAAGTTTCAAGAGCATGCAGCAGAAATACACTTCTCACTGAAAACAAATAATGTGTGTTTTCATGTATCTTTAAAATTTTATTCCCTGACATCATTGACTTCTACTAGAGCTGTCTAGAATCTTGTGAAAGTGCCAGTTCTCTTGATTATCCACATACAGTCTACGGTTTGAAGATTTGACTCAATCCCTGAAATTTGAGTTTTGCAGCCAGTTCCAAATCGAGCACTCAGCATGACCTTTCTTGGGTGTCAAATGCCTTCAGAGAATGCTCCTGTTTGTGAGAATTAGAAAG
>JAVSCE010009040.1:0-13815 GCA_032199065.1 Smutsia gigantea
GAGTTTCAGTAAATTTGGACAATATTCTGTAAAAAATTTATATTCACAATAGCAAAACATAAAATAAAATAGATGGGAATAATTTTAACAAAAGAAATGACAGATTTGTACTCTGAAAAAAATGTCAAAATATTGTTAAAAGAAATTGAAGATCTAAATAACCCCCTGCTTATAGATTAAGAAACTTAATGGTATTAAGATAGTAATACTTCCCAAAATGATCTACAAATTCAACAAAATTCCTATCAGAATACCAGTTGAGTTTATTTTCACACAAAAATTATTCATTGTAATGGATTTGCATGTGGTATAATTTATTTTTAGTTTGAATTAGTTTAGATTGTGATTAACAATTCCAATTCCAAAAGTGGTTAAATAATATCTATGAAAAAATGATACTCTCCACATTAAGTCACATACTCAATATACTTTTTTAATTGACACTGAAATTATTTGTATGAAATACATTAAGTCAAATAATCTAATGCATTTAGTCATGATAATTTCATTATCTTTGTTTTGGAAATACAGTTAATATACAATATTATATTGGTTCCATGTGTACAACATAGTGATTCAACAATTATGTACATTACTAAGTGCTCACCACAATAAGTCTAGTTAACATCTGTCAAATTACAAGGATATTAAAATACTGACTATATTCCCTATATAGCACTTTCATCCCCATGACTAATTTATTTTATAACTTTAGGTTTATACCTCTTTATCCCCTTCAATTATTTAACTGATTCCCCCAGCATCCCCCAAACCATCGCAACCACCAGTCTGTTTTCTTTGATTATGAGTTGCAATATAATGAGTAATAAGAAATACATATTTGGTCATTCATGTGACCAAATACATATTTCCCAGCTATATTTGGTCTTCACCACAGTTCCTGAAAACACTGCAGAGTCTTAAAGGTAAAATGGATGTTTTTCCATGTTAATGAGAGACTTTGGGACCCCCACCCAAGGGCAGGGGCTGGAGGTTGAATCAGCCAATGAACAATAATTTAGTCAATCATGACTATGGAATGAATCCCTCACAAAAGCCCTGGAGAAGAGTTTATCACTCTCTTCTCTCTTGGATCCTGCTTCTCAGTTGGAGAGAGCTTCTGAGATTGGGGAACCAGAATGCCTCCACATATCACCAAGCCAGGTGCAAGCTCCACAAGGACAGAAGCTCTTTATCCCAGTACCTTGCCCTATGTATCTCTTCACCTGGCTGTTAACTTGTATCCTTTATTAAAGTGGTAAACGTAAGTTTTTTCCTGAGATCTGTGAGCTGCTCTTCCAAATTAATCAAGCCCAAGGGGGAGGTCATGAGAACCTCCTGTTTGTAGCCAGTAGGTCAGAAGCACAGTTTAACTGCCTGGGGCTTGTGACTGCCATTTGGAGTTGGGGGGATAGAGGGTAGTCTTGTAGGATGGAGCCCTTAGTCTGGGAAATCTGGTGTTGTCTCTGGGCAGATGGCATCAGAATTGAGTTGTGTTCTCCAATACCCTGAGGGTGTTGAAGAAATGCTTGGTGTTACGTGTGGGAAGATACCCTCCCACCTATTTACACACACTGGAATTGGGTCTGGGAAACCAAAATTATATTACTATTACTGCTGTGTATAATGTTATTGTTGTTATATGTAGGAAAAGAACACACCATTGCATGAGTCTATTTCTGTTTTTTGTTTGATCATTTGCTTTGTTTTTTATTCCATATATAAGTGAAATCACATGGTATTTGTCTATGTCAGGCTTATTTCATTTAGCATAATACCTCCTAGGTCTATCCATTTTGTTGCAAATGTCAAGATTTTATCCATTTTCATGACTGTGTAATATTCCATTGCATATATATACCAATTTTTCTTTATCCATTCATCTATCAGTGGACATTTTGGTTGCTTCCATATGTTGGCTACTGTGAATAATGCTGCAATATGCAAAGTGTGTGTATATCCTTTCAAATTAGTGATTTTGTATTTTTTTAAATACCTAAAAGTGGAATTACTGGATCATATGATATTTCTATTTTTAGTTTATTAAATCTCCATAATTCTTTCCATGGAAGTTGCACCACTTTACATTCTACCAATAGTGCACAAGCATTCCTTTTTCTCCACATCCTCATCACTTATTTCTTGTCTTTTCGATAGTAGAAACTCTGACTGGTATGAGGTGCTATTGTGGCTTGGATTTGCATTTGTGATTAGAGATGCTGAGCATCTTTTCATATATCTGTTGGTGATCAGTATGTCTTCTTTGGGAAAATTTCTATTCACCTCCTCTTCCACTTTCTAATTGGATTATTTATCTTTTGGGTATTGAGTTGTATGAATTATTTATATATTTTGGATGTTAGCCCCATATCAGATATATCATTAGTAAATACATTTTCCCATTCAGTTGGTTGCCTTTTCATTTTGGTGATGGTTTCCTTTGCTGGGCAAAGTCTTTCTAGTTTGATGTGGTCCCACGGAATTTTTAGTTTTTTCCCCCTTGCCTGGGGAGACATATCCAGAACAAAATTATTAATGCTGATGTTCAAGAGTATTTGCCTATGTTTTGTTCTAGGAGTTTTATGGTTTTAGGTCTTATATTTAGGCCTTTAAGTGAATTTCAAGTTAATTTTCTTCTATGGTGTAAGACAGTGATCCAGTTTTATTCTTTTCTATTTGGCTGTCCAGTTTTCACAACACCATTTATTGAAGTGACTGTCTTTTCATCCGTTGTATATTCTTGCACCCTTTCTCATATATTAACATAATAAGCATGGGTTTATAACAGAGATTTATAGTCTGCTCCATTGATCTATCTATTATTATGTCAGGACCATACTGTTTTATTATTATAGCTTCATAGTATGGTATTAAATCAGGGAGCATGATAGCTCCAGCTTTGTTCTTCCTTCTCAATCTTGCTTTGAACGAACAGTGTCTCTTGTTGTTACACACATATTTTAGTACTATTTGTTCTACTTCATTGAGAAACACGATTGCTATTTTGACAGGGATTGCATTGAATCTGTACCTTGCTGTGGGTAGAATGGACATTTTAACATTAATTTTTCCAATCTATGAATATGGTATACCTTTCCATTTATTTATGTTGTCTTCAATTACTTTTTCTTGTTTCTGTATTTTATTACATTTTTTCAAAGTAAGGGTAGATGCTTAGATTTTTAAATTGAAGTATCACTGATATACAGATTTATATTGGTTTCAAAAATACACCACAGTGGTTCAACAGTTATTCATATTATTAAGTCCTCATCCTCACTAGTGCAGTTACTATCTGTCAACAAAGAAAGATGTTACAGAATCATTGGGTATATTCTCCAATGAGAATATAATCCTATTCTTGTGACCAACTTATATTATGATTGAGAATTTTTGTGCCTGTTTATCCCCTTCACTGTCCCCACTCATTCACCCCAACCCCTCCCCCATGGTAACCACCAGTTTCTTCTCAGTGTCTATGAGTCTACTGCTATTTTCTTCATTTTGTTTTGCTTTGTTTTTATGTTCCACAAATAAGTGAAATGATATGGCATTTGTCATTCTCCACCTGGTTTATTTCACATACCATAATAACTTCTAGATCCATCCGTACTGTTCCAAATGGCAGGTTTCTTTTCTTATGGCTGAATAATATTACATTGTGTATATGTACCACCTCTTTATTCACCTATTGATGGATACTCAGGTTGCTTCCAAAACTTGGCTATTGTAAATAATGTGAGGAAAAATATAGGCATGCATATATCTTTTCATATCAGTGATTTTGTTTTATTTTGGTAATTCTTAGAAGTGCAATTACTAGGCTGAATGGAATTTCTGTTTCAGTTTTTGATGACCCTCAATACTGCTTTCCACATGGCATCCCCTGTGGCATCGGTTAACTTCCCACAGGGTATCAGTTAACATTCCCACCAACAGTGTAGGAGGGTCCCCATTTCTCCACTTCCTTGCCAACGCTTGTTATCACTTGTCTTTTGGTGAGTGGCCATTCTAAATATTGTGAGGTGATATCTCATTGTGGTTTTGATTTGCATTTCCATGATGAT
The DNA here is from genome assembly GCA_032199065.1 of Smutsia gigantea. Taxonomy (NCBI): domain Eukaryota; kingdom Metazoa; phylum Chordata; class Mammalia; order Pholidota; family Manidae; genus Smutsia; species Smutsia gigantea. The sequence continues at coordinate 4,068 of JAVSCE010009040.1, forward strand.
TAGCATTGTGGAGGATCTTTTCATGTGCCTGATAGCTATCTGTATTTTCTCTTTGGAGAAATGTCTGTTCAGGTCCTCTGCCCATTTTTAATTGGGCTATTCATTTTTATGGTGTTGAGGCATGTAACCCCTTATCAGATAAATGATTTACAAATATATTGTCCTATACTGTAGGTGGCGTTTTGTTTTGTTGGTGGTTTCCTTTTTGTAAAGAAGCTTTTCAGCTTGATATAGTAGCACTTGTTCATTTTTGTTTGTTTGTTTCCTTTGCCTGAGAAGATGTCCAGGAAAAAAACTGTTAATGCTTATGTTCAAAAGATTTTTGGCTACAGTTTCTTCTAAGAGTTTTATGCTTTCATAGCTTACAGTCAGGTGTTTCATCCATTTAAAGTTTATTTTTCTATTTTGAGTTAGACAGTAATCCAGCTTCATTCTCTTGCATGTAGCTGTCCAGATTTCCTAACAAAATTTATTGAAGAGACTGTCTTTTCCCTTTGTACATTCATGGCCCCTTTATTATTATATATTTATTGAGCATATATATGCATGGATTTATATCTGGGCTCTATTCTGGTCCATTGATCTACGGAGCTGTTCTTGTGCCAGTACTATACTGTTTTGACTATTGTAACTTTCTAGTATAGCTTGAAGTCATGGTGCATATCACCCACAGCTTTCTTCTTTCTCAGGATTGCTTTGGCTATTCAGCATCTTTTGTGGTCCCATATGAATTTTTGGATTATTTGTTCTAGTTCATTGAAAATGCTATGGGTATTCTAATTGGGATTGCATTGAATCTATAAATTGTTTTGGACAGGATGGCCATTTTGACATTATTATTACTATCCATGAGATTGTAGTAGATTTCCATTTATTTGCATCATCTTTAAATTCTCTCATGAGTGTCTTATAGTTTTTAGAGTAAAGGTTTTTCATCATCTTGGTTAGGTTTATTACTATATAGTTTGTTCTTTTTGATATAATTATAAGTGTTTTCCTGATTTCTCTTCTAGTTCATTGTGAGTATACAGGAATGCCACAGATTTCTGTGTATTAATTTTGTATCCTGCAACATTGATGAATCAGTTATTAGTTCTAATGGGTTTTTGGTAGAGTATTTAGGGTTTTATATGTATAATATGTCATCTGCAAATGGTGAATGTTTAACTTCTTCCTTATCAACTTGCATGCCTTTTATCTCTTCGTCTTGCTTGATTGCTGTGACTAGAACTTCCTATACTATGTTGGATGAAAGAAAGTGGTAGGAGCAGACATCCTTGTCTTGTTCCTGATCTTATAGGAAAAGCTTTCAGCTTTTCACCATTGAGTATGATGTTAGCTGTGGGTTGGTAGCAAACAGCCATTAGTATGTTGAGGTACTTACACTTTATACCCATTTTGTTGAGATTTTAAATTATGAATGGATGCTGAATTTTGTCAAATGGTTTTTCAGCATCTATTGAGATGATCATGTAGTTTTTAGCCTTCTTTTTGTTAATGTGGTATATTATACTGACTGATTTATGAATATCATACCAGTATTGCATTACTTGAATAAGACCCACTTGGGTGTGACTAATAATCCTTTTGAGGTATTTTTGAATTTGGTTTGCTAATATTTGCTAATTATTCCCCCCTTCTACTTTTTGGAAAACTTTAAGCAGGATGGGTATTGGCTCTAAATGTTTGATAGAATTCTGCTGCAAAGCCATCTGGCCCTTGACTTTTTTTTTTAATATAATTTATTTTATTATCATTAATCTACAATTACATGTGCAATATTGTGGTTATTAAACTACCCCTTCATCAGGTCCCCCCCACCAACCCCATTACAGTCACTGTCCATCAGCGTAGTGAGATGCTATAGAATCACTACTTGTCTTCTCTGAGTTGTACTGCCCTCCCCATGCCCCCCCAACATTACATCTGCTAATCGTAATGCCCCTTTTTCCCTCTTATCCCTCCCTTCCCGCCCATTTTCCCCAGTCCCTTTACCTTTGGTAACTATTATTGGGAATTTACTTTATTACCAATTCAATTTCATTGCTGGTACGTGGGATGTTCAAATTTACTGTTTCTTCCATTGTCACTCTTAGTTTTTATTTTTCTAGGAATTTGTCCCTAGGTTGTCCAACATATTGGTTTACATGGTTTTATTATTATTTTATTATTATTATGGTATCATTAATATAAAATCACATGAGCAACATTGTGGTTACTAGATTCTCCCCATTATCAAGTCCCCACCACATACACCATTACAGTCAGTCTATCAGCATAGTAAGATGCTATAGAGCCACTACTTCTCTGTGCTATACAGTTTTTCCCATGCCCCACCACACATTATGTGTGTTAGTCATATTGACCACTAATCCCCATGTCTCTCCATTACCTTCCCACCCTCCCTAGTCCCTTTCCCTTTGGTAACTGTTTGTCCATTCTTGGGTTCTGTGAGTCTGCAGCTGTTTTGTTCCTTCAGTTTTTCCTTTGTTCTTATACTTTACAGATGAGTGAAATCATTTGATACTTGTCTTTTTCCACCTGGCTTATATCACTGAGCATAATACCATCTAGCTCCATCCATATTGCAAATGGTAGGATTTGTTTTCTTCTTATGGCTGAATAATATTCCATTCTGAATATGTACCACATCTTCTTTATCCATTCATCTACTGATGGACACTTAGGATGCTTCCATTTCTTGGCTATTGTAAATAGTGCAGCGATAAACATAGGGGTGCATATGTCTTTTTCAAACTGAGCTCCTGCATTCTTAGAGTAAATTCCTAGGAGTGGAATTCCTGGGTCAAATGGTATTTCCATTTTGAATTTTTTGAGGAACCTCCATACTGCTTTCCACAATGGTTGAACTAATTTACAATCCCACGAGCAGTGTAGGAGGGTTACTCTTTCTCCACATCCTCACCAACATTTGTTGTTGTTTGTCTTTTGGATGGTGGCCATCCTAACTGGTATGAGGTGATATCTCATTGTGGTTTTAATTTGAATTTTTCTGATGACTAGCGACGTGGAACATCTTTTCAAGTGCCTGTTGGACATCGGAATTTCTTCTTTGGAAAGTGTCTGTTCTATTAATACTAGTTCGACATATTTGGGTTCTCGTATGTTGGCTGCATAAACATTTAGAATGGTAATATCCCCTTGTTTGACTGAAACATTTTTCATTATATAACGCCCTTCTTTGTCTCTTGTTACATTCTTTGCTTTGAAGTCTTTTTTATCTGATACTAGTATTGCAACTCCTGCTTTTTTCTCCCTATTGTTGGGATGAAATATCTTTGTCCATCCCTTCACTTTCAGTCTGTGTAGGTCTTTGGGTTTGAAGTGAGTCTCTTGTAGGCAACATATGGATGGGTCTTGCTTTTTTATGCATTCTATAAGTCTATGTCTTTTTTTGCTATTATTAATATACAATTACATGAGCAACATTATGGTTACTAGACTCCACCTACTATCAAGTCCCCACCACATACCCCATTGCAGTCACTGTCCATCAGCGTACTAGCATGTTATAGAATCACTACTTGTCTTCTCTGTGTTATACAGTGATCACTGTACCCGCACCCATGTTACATTATCTGTTCTAATTGTAATAGCCCTTTTTCTCCATTATCCCTCCCTTCCCACCCCTCTACCATAGTCCCTTTCCCTTTGGTAACTGTTAGTCCATTCTTGGATTCTGTGAGTCTTCTGCTGTTTTGTTCCTTCAGTTTTTTCTTTGTTCTTATACCGCACAGATGAGTGAAATCTTTTGATACTTGTCTTTCTCCGCCTGGCTCATTTCACTGACCATAGTACCCTCTAGCTCCATCCATGTTGCTGCAAATGGAAGGATCTGTTTAATTCTTATGGCTGAATATTGTGTATATATACCAACTCTTCTTTATGCATTCATCTACTGATGGACACTTAGGATGCTTCCATTTCTTGGCTATTGTAAATAGTGCAGCAATAAACATAGGGGTGCATATGTCTTTCTCAAACTGGGCTGCTGCATTATTAGGGTAAATTCCTAGGAGTGGAATTCCTGGATCAAACGGTATTTCTATTTTGAGTTTTTTGAGGAACCTCCATACTGCTTTCCACAATGGTTGAACTAATTTGCATTCCCACCAGCAGTGTAGGAGGATTCCCCTTTCTCCACATCCCCACCAACATTGGTTGTTGTTTGTGTTTTGGATGTTGGCCATCCTCACTGGTGTGAGGTGATATCTGATTGTGATTTTAATTTGCATTTCTCTGATAATTATTGATGTGGAGCATCTTTTCATGTGCCTGTTGGCCATCTGAATTTCTTCTTTGGAAAAGTGTCTATTCATGTCCTCAGCCCTTTTCTTAATTGGATTATTTGTTCTTTGTTTGTTGAGCTGCATGAGTTCTTTATATATTTTGGATGTCAACCCCTTATCGGATATGTCATTTATGAATATATTCTCCCATACTCTAGGATGTCTTTTGTTCTACTGATGGTGTCCTTTGCTGTACAGAAGCTTTTAAGCTTGATATAGTCCCACTTGTTCATTTTATGCTTTTGTTTCCCTTACCCGGGGAGATGTGTTCATGAAGAAGTTGCTCATGTTTATGTCCAAGAGAGTTTTGCCTATATTTTTTCTAAGAGTTTTATTGTTTCATGACTTACATTCAGGTTTTTGATCCATTTTGAGTTTACTTTTGTGTGTGGGTTTAGTCAGTAATCCAGTTTCATTCTCTTACATGTAGCTGTCCAGTTTTGCCAACACCAGCTGTTGAAGAGGCTGTCATTTCCCCATTGTATATCCATGGCTCCTTTATCGTATATTAATTGACCATATATACTTGGGTTTATATCTGGGCTCTCTATGCTGTTCCACTGTTCTATGGGTCTGTTCTTGTGCCAGTACCACATTGTCTTGATTACTGTAGCTTTGTAGCAGAACTTGAAGCCAGGGAGCGCAATACACCCTGCTTTATTCTTCCTCCTCAAGATTGCTATGGCATTTTGCAGTCTTTTGTGGTTCCACAGGAATTTTAGAAGGATTTGCTCTAGTTCATTGAAGAATGCTATAGGTATTTTGATAGGGATTGCATTGAATATGTAGATTGATTTAGGCAGGATGGCCATTTTGACAATATTAATTCTTCCTAGCCAAGAGCATGGGATGAATTTCCATTTATTAGTGTCCTTTTAATTTATCTAGAGTGTCTTGTAGTTTTCAGGGTATAGGTCTTTCACTTCCTTGGTTAGGTTTACTCCTAGGTATTTTATTCATTTGAATGAGTTTGTGAATAGAATTGTTTTCCTGATTTCTCTTGCTGCTAGTTCATCATTAGGGTACAGGAATGCAACGGATATCTGTGTATTTATTTTGTATCCTGCAACTTTGCTGAATTCCGTTATTAGATCTAGTAGTTTCGGAGTGGAATCTTTAGGGTTTTTTATGTACAGTGTCATGTCATCTGCAAACAGGGACATTTTCGGTTCTTCCTTGCCAGACTGGATGCCTTTTACTCCTTTGTGTTTTCTGATTGCCGTGGCTAGGACCTCCAGAACTATGCTGAATAAAAGTGGGGAGAGGGGGCATCCTTGTCTTGTTCCAGATCTTTAAGGAAAAGCTTTCAGCTTCTCGCTGTTAAGTATAATGTTGGCTGTCAGTTTGTCATATATGGCCTTTATTCTTTTGAGGTACTTGCCCTCTATACCCATTTTGTTGAGAGTTTTTATCATGAATGAATGTTGAATTTTGTCGAGTGCTTTTTTAGCATCTATGGAGATGATCATGTGGTTTTGTCCTTCTTTTTGTTGAGGTAGTGGATGATGTTGATGGATTTTCCAATGTTCTACCATCCTTCCATCCCTGGGATGAATCCCATTTGATCATGATGGATGATCTTTTTGATGTATTTTTGAATTCGGTTTGCTAATATTTTGTTGAGTATTTTTGCATCTATGTTCATCAGGGATATTGGTCTGTAATTTTCTTTTCTTGTGGTGTCTTTGCTTGGTTTTGGTATTAGAGTGATGTTGGCCTCACAGAATGAGTTTGGGAGTATTCCCTCTTCTACTTTTTGGAAATCTTTAAGGATAATGTGTATTGGGTATTCACTAAATGTTTGATAAAATTCAGCAGTGAAACCATCTGGACTAGGGGTTTTGTTCTTAGGTACTTTTTAAATCACCAATTCAATTTCTTTGCTGGTAATTGGTCTATTCAGATTTTCTGTTTCTTCCTGGGTCAGTCTTGGAAGGTTGTATTTTTCTAGTTAGTTGTCCATTTCTTCTAGGTTATCAAGTTTGTTACCGTATACTTTTTCATAGTATTCTCTCCTAATTCTTTGTATTTCTGTGGTGTCCATCATGATTTTTCCTTTCTCATTTCTGATTTTGTTTATTTGTGTAGACTCTCTTTTTTTCTTGATAAGTCAGACTAGGGTTTTACCTATTTTGTTTATTTTCTTAAAGAACCAGCTCCTGCTTTCATTGTTCCTTTCTATTGTTTTGTTCTCAATTTTATTTATTTCTGCTTTAATCTTTATTATGTCCCTCCTTCTACTGATTTGGGGCCTCATTTCTTCTTCCTTTTCTAGTTTCATTAATCTTGAGTTTAAAATGTTCATTTGGAATTGTTCTTCTTTCCTGAGGTTGACCTGTATTGGAATATATTTCCCTCTTAGCACAGCCTTCGCTACATCCCACAGGTTTTGTGGTGTTGAATTATTGTTGTCATTTGTCTCCATATATTGCTTGATCTCTGTTATTTGGTCATTGATCCATTGATCATTTAGGAGCATGTTATTAAGCCTCCATGTGTTTGTGGGCTTTTTTGTTGTCTTGTGTAATTTATTTCTAGTTTCATACCTTTGTGACCTGAGAAGCTGATTGGTAGAATTTCAATCTTTTTGAATTTACTGAGGTTCTTTTTGTGGCCTAATATATGATCTATTCTTGAAAATGTTCCATGTGCTCTTTAGAAGAATGTGTATCCTGTTGCTTTTGGATGGAGTGTTCTGTAGATGTCTGTTAGGTACATCTGTTCTAATATTTTGTTCAGTATCTCTGTCTCTTTATTTATTTTCTGTCTGGTTGATCTGTCCTTTGGAGTGAGTTGTGTGTTGAAGTCTCTCTCCTAAAATGAAGCATTGCATCCTATTTCCCCCTTTAATTCTGTTAGTTTTTGTTTCACATATGTTGTTGATCCTGTGTTGGGTGCATTGATATTTATAATAGTTATATGCTCTTGTTGGACTGACCCTTTTATCATTATGTAATGTCCTTCTTTGTCTCTTGTGACTTTCTTTGTTTTGAAGTCTATTTTGTCTGATACAAGTACTGCAACTCCTGCTTTTTTCTCACTATGAGTTGCATGAAATGTCTTTATCCATCCCTTTACTTTCAGTCTGTGTATGTCTTTGGGTTTGAAGTGAGTCTCTTGTAGGCAGCATATAGATGGGTCTTATTTTTTTATCCATTCAGTAACTCTATGCCTTTTGATTGGTGCATTCAGTCCATTTACACTTAGGGTGATTATGGATAGGTATGTACTTATTGGCATTGCAGGCTTTAGATTCGTGGTTACCAAACGTTCAAGAGAAATTCCCTTACTATCTAACAGTCTAATTTAACTTACTTTGTATACTATTACAAACACCACCTAAAGGTTATTTTTTTCCCTCCTTTTTCTTCTCCTCCATTCTTTGTATGTTATGAATCATATTCTTTCCTCTTTGTCTTCCCTTGGGTGGTATATTTTTAGCCTTAGGAATATTTCCACCTGTAGGAGTCCCTGCAAAATACACTGTAGATGTGGTTTGGGGGAGGTAAATTCACTCAGCTTTTGCTTATCTGAAAATTGTTTAATTCCTCCTTCAAATTCAAATGATAACCTTCCTGGGTAAAGTATTCTTGGTTCAAGGCCCTTCTGCTTCATTGCATTAAATATATCATGCCATTCCCTTCTGGCCTGTAAGGTTTCTGTTGAGTAGTCTGATGATTGCCTAATGGGTTTTCCTTTGTATGTGATGTTTTTTCTCTCTCTAGCTACTTTTAAACGTCTGTCTTTATCCTTGATCTTTGCCATTTTAATTATTATGTCTTGATGTTGTCTTCCTTGGGTCCCTTGTGTTGGGAGATCTGTGCACCTCCATGACTTGAGAGACTATCTCCTTCCCCATACTGGGGAAGTTTTCAGCAATTACCTCCTCTTAGACACTTTCTATCCCTTTTTCTCTCTTTTCTTCTTCTGGTACCGCTATACTGTGAATATTGTTGCGTTTGGATTGGTCACACAGTTCTCTCAATATTCTTTCATTCTTAGAGATTCTTTTTTCTTTCTGTGCCTCACCTTCTTTGTATACTCTTCTCTAATTTTTATTCCATTTACTGTCTCTTCTACTTCATCAAATCTGCTTTTTAATCCCTCCATTGTATGTTGCATTTCTGATATGGAATTTCTTAATGATTGAATCTCCAACTTAAATTCATTCCTGAGTTCTAGAATATTTTACTGTACCTCCATAAGCATGTTTATAATTTTTATTTTGAACTCTCTTTCAGGAAGATTGGTGAGTTCGGTTTCATTTAGCCCTCTTTCTGGGTTTTGTGAAATTTTGGTCTGAACTATGATCTTTTGTCATTTCATATTTCTGTGTGGTGCCCACTAGTATGCAGAAACTCCAGTCTCTGGAGCTGTTCAGCCCCTAGAGTGAGGTTGGGGGTCATAAGGGAGCGGGGCTGGTGCCTGTGGGGAGGAAAGATCTGTTTCCTGATTTCCGTCTGCAGTGCCTGTCTCCAGTGTCACAGCCAGTGGGCCAAGTTCATACGTGTAAACCTCTGTGCTTTGCTTCTCTAGCTGTTGTCGGCAGGACCTCTCTCTGGCTGGCCTGACACCTGTGCAGTGACTGCCGGTTTGTGAGCAGCTGCCTGCAGGCCAGTAGGAAGTCTCAGCAAGCTGTGTGTCACAGTGGGGGGCCACAGAGCTGAGTAGGCAGCCAGGAGCATGGAGCACCTGAAGCTCCCCAAAGTTCCCAACCTGCTGGGCAGAGCACGTCCAGGCAACCTTGTCCAGCTCTCCCTTCTCCCGCACAGCAAGCTCTGTGCAAACCCCGCCCCTTCAGCAGCCCTCTGCCTGCTAGGAAGCCTCTCAGACTGCCTGCCTTTCCTCTGACACCGAGTAGCCAGATGTGAATCCTGTCCTCCACAAACGGCCGGAATGTCAATTTCTCAAGCACTCCACCTGTCCAAGCTCCCCAACATCCAGGGCACCATAAACTATAGGATTCTTCTCACAAAGCAGATCTCCATGGCTAGGTGTTCAGCAGTCCCAGTCTTTCCCCCTCCTGCGCTCTGTTTCTCTTCCTCCCCCCCCCTGAACTGTGGTGGGGGAAGGGCTTGGGTCCTGCCAGATTAAGGCTTTCCTACGTTACTCTGTTTCATGAGGTCTGCTCTGTTTGTGAAGTCTGTTTGCAGTCTAGTTCAGCCTTCTTTCTTGTTGCTGTTTTAAGGTTAGTTTTATTAATTAACTATATTTTTGTACAATTTGTGGTTTTGGGAGGAGTTCTCCATCGCACCTCTCACACCGCCATATTGTAAGTCTGGCCAACTCTATGTCTTTTGATTGGGGCATTCAGCCCATTTACATTTTGGGTGATTATTGATAGATATGTACTTATTGTCATTGTGCGCTTCAGATTTGTGGTTTCCAATGGCTCAAGGGAGGGCAGCTTCTTTACCATCTAGCAGTCTACCTTAACT
>JAVSCE010009041.1:0-67837 GCA_032199065.1 Smutsia gigantea
AGACAAATACTAACAGAATTAAAGGAGGAAATAGACAGCAATGCATTCATCTAGGAGACTTCAACACACCACTCACTCCAGAGGACAGATCAACCAGACAGAAAATAAGTAAAGACACAGAGGCACTGAACAACACACTAGAACAGATGGACCTAACAGACATCTACAGAACTCTACACCCAAAAGCAACAGGTTACACATTCTTATCAAGTGCACATGGAACATTTTCCAGAATAGACCACATACTAGGCCACAAAAAGAACCTCAGTAATTTCAAAAATATTGTAATCCTACCAACCAACTTCTCAGATCACCAAGGTATAAAACTAGAAATAAATTTTAGAAAGAAATCAAAAAGGCTCACAAATACATGGAGACTTAACAGCACTCTCCTAATTAATCAATGGGTTAACGACCAAATCAAAACAGAAATCAAAGAATATATGGAGACTAATGATAACAACAACACAAAGCCACAACTTCTGTGGGACGCAGCAAAGGCAGTTCTAAGAGGAAAGTATATTGCAATCCAGGCCTTTTTAAAGAAGGAAGAACATTTCCAAATGAATAGTCTAAAGACACAATTACTGAAATTGGAAAAAGAAGAACAAATGAGGCCCAAAGTCACCAGAAGGAGGGACATAATAAAGATCAGAGAAGAAATAAATAAAATTGAGAAGAATAAAACAATAGAAAAAAATCAATGAAACCAAGAGCTGGTTCTTTGAAAAATAAACAAAATAGATAAACCCCTAGCCAGACTCATTAAGAGAAAAAGAGAATCTACACACATAAACACAATCAGAAATGAGAAAGGAAAAATCACGACGGACCCACAGAAATACAAAGAATCATAAGAGAATATTATGAGAATCTATATGCTAACAAGCTGGAAAACATAGAAGAAATGGACAACTTCTTAGAAAAATACAACCTTCCAAGACTGACCAAGCAAGAAACAGAAAAACTAAACAGACCAATCACCAGTGACGAAATCGAATTGGTAATCAAAAAACTACCCAAGAACAAAACCCCTGGGCTGATGGATTCACCTCTGAATTCTACCAGACATATAGAGAAGAAATAACACCGATTCTCCTTAAAGTTTTCAAAAAATAGAAGAGGAGGGAATACTTCCAAACTCATTCTATGAAGCCAGCATCACTCTAATACCAAAACCGGGCAAAGACCTCACCAAAAAAAATTACAGACCAATATCCCTGATGAACGTGGATGCAAAAATACTCAACAAAATATTAGCAAACCGAATTCAAAAATACATCAAGAGGATCATACACCATGATCAAGTGGGATTCATCCCAGGGATGCAAGGATGGTACAACATTCGAAAATCCATCAACATCATCCACCACATCAACAAAAGAACAAAAACCACATGATCATCTCCATAGATGCTGAAAAAGCATTTGACAAAATTCAGCATCCATTCCTGATTAAAACTCTCAACAAAATAGGTATAGAGGGCAAGTACCTCAACATCATAAAGGCTATATATGACAAACCCACAGCTAACATCATACTTAACGGCGAGACGCTGAAAGCTTTTCATCTAAGATCTGGAACAAGACAAGGATGCCCACTCTCTCCACTGTTATTCAACATAGTACTGGAGGACCTAGCCACAGCAATCAGACAAAACAAAGACATACAAGGCATCCAGATTGGTAAAGAAGAAGTCAAATTGTCACTATTTGCAGATGACATGATACTGTACATAAAAAACCCTAAAGATTCATTCCAAAACTACTAGAACAAATATCTGAATTCAGCAAAGTTGCAGGATACAAAATTAACACACAGAAATCTGTTGCTTTCCTATACACTAATGATGAACTAACAGAAAGAGAAATCAGAAAAACAATTCCATTCACAATTGCATCAAAAAGAATAAAGTACCTAGGAATAAACCTAACGAAGGAAGTGAAAGACCTGTACTCTGAAAACTACAAGACACTCCTAAGAGAAATTAAAGAGGACACTAACAAATGGAAAAGCATCCCATGCTCTTGGCTAGGAAGAATCAATATTGTCAAGATGGCTATACTACCTAAAGCAATCTACAGATTCAATGCAATCCCTATCAAACTACCAACAGCTTTCTTCAATGAACTGGAACAAATAATTCTAAAATTCATATGGAACCACAAAAGACCCCGAATAGCCAAAGCAATCCTGAGAAGGAGGAATAAAACAGGGGGAATTACACTCCCTGACTTCAAGCTCTACTACAAAGCCACAGTAATCAAGACAATTTGGTATTGGCACAAAAACAGACCCACAGACCAGTGGAACAGAATAGAAAATCCAAACATTAACCCAAACATATACAGTCAATTAATATTTGATAAAAGTGCCTTGGATATACAATGGGGAGATGACAGCCTGTTCAGCAGCTGGTGCTGGAAAAACTGGACAGCTACATGTAAGAGAATGAAACTGGACTACTGTCTATCCCCATACACAAAGGTAAACTCAAGGTGGATCAAAGACCTGAATGTAAGTCATGAAACCATAAAACTCTTAGAAAAAAACATAGGCAAAAATCTCTTGGACATAAACATGAGCAACTTCTTCATGAACATATCTCCCCGGGCAAGGGAAACAAAAGCAAAAATGAACAAGTGGGACTATATCAAGCTGAAAAGCTTCTGTACAGCAAAGGACACCATCAGTAGAACAAAAAGACATCCTACAGTATGGGAGAATATATTCATAAAAAACATCTGATAAAGGGTTGACATCCAAAATATATAAAGAACTCATGCACCTTAACAAACAGAAAGCAAATAATCCAATTAAGAAATGGGCAGAGGACATGAATAGACACTTCTCCAAAGAAGAAATTCAGATGGCCAACAGGCACATGAAAAGATGCTCCACATCGCTAATCATCAGAGAAATGCAGATTAAAACCACAATGAGATATCACCTCACACCAGTGAGGATGGCCAACATCCAAAACACAAACAACAACAAATGTTGGCGAGGATGTGGAGAAAAGGGAACCCTCCTACACTGCTGGTGGGACTGCAAATTAGTTCAACCATTGTGGAAAGCAGTATGGAGGTTCCTCAAAAAACTCAAAATAGAAATACCATTTGACCCAGGAATTCCACTCCTAGGAATTTACCCTAAGAATGCAGCAGCCCAATTTGAAAAGGACAGATGCACCCCTATGTTTATTGCAGCACTATTTACAATAGCCAAGAAATGGAAGCAACCTAAGTGTCCATCAGTAGATGAATGGATAAAGAAGATGTGGTACATATACACAATGGAATATTATTCAGCCATAAGAAGAAAACAAATCCTACCATTTGCAACAACATGGATGGAGCTAGAGGGTATTATGCTCAGTGAAATAAGCCAAGCCGAAAAAGACAAGTATCAAATGATTTCACTCATATGTGGAGTATAAGAACAAAGAAAAAAACTGAAGGAACAAAACAGCAGCAGACTCACAGAACCCAAGAACGGACTAATAGTTACCAAAGGGAAAGGGACTGGGGAAAATGGGCGGAAAGGGAGGGATAAGAGGGAAAAAGGGGCATTACGATTAGCAAATGTAATGTTGGGGGGGCACGGGGAGGGCAGTACAGCTCAGAGAAGACAAGTAGTGATTCTATAGCATCTCACTACGCTGATGGACAGTGACTGTAATGGGGTTGGTGGGGGGGACCTGATGAAGGGGTAGTTTAATAATCGTAATATTGCACATGTAATTGTAAATTAATGATAATAAAATAAATTATATTAAAAAAAATAAAATAAAATAAAATAAATAAAAGTTCAAAGAGCAGAGACCTGGTCTATCTCACTGACTATGCTCAGTAGAACAGTACCAGCATATATAATTTTTGCTCAGTATAATATTTGCTCAATAAATCTTTGTTGCATTAATGCACAAACTCAGATCATCCCAAACACAGCCACCCACTCCATTCTCACACTACCTAGTGATAGAATCCGGACCTAGTACCGCCTTTCAAATAAGCTCACCCACCATTTGAGAGAGACCTAGGTGTCATCTTACCTAGGCTACAAGCATTCTCCAGAGAACACGTTAGCAAGCCAGAAGCCCCTTTCCCCTGACCCCTCCCCTCAAAAAAAAAAAAAAAAAAAAAAAAAAAAAAAGAAATGAGAAAGGAAAAAACCACTACAGACCACAGGAGTAGAAAGAATTATGAGAGAATACTATGAAAAATTATATACTAACAAACTGGATAACCTGCAAGAAATGGACAACTTTCTAGAAAAATACAACCTTCCAAGGTTGACACAGGAAGAAACAGAAAATCTAAATAGACCAATTATCAGCAAAGAAATTGAATTGGTAATCAAAAAAATACCTAAGAACAAAACTCCTGGACCAGATGGTTTCACTGCTCAATTTTGTCAAATAGTTAGTGAAGAACTAATACCCATCCTCCTTAAGGTTTTCCAAAAAGTAGAAGAGGAGGGAATACTACCAAACGCATTCTATGAGCCAACATCACTCTAATACCAAAACCAGGCAAAGACACCACAAAAAAAGAAAATTATAGACCAATATCCCTGATGAACATAGATGCAAAAATACTCACAAAATATTAGCACAGAGAATTCAAAAATACATCAAAAAGATAATCCATCAAAATCAAGTGGGATTCATCCCAGGAATGCAAGGATGGTACAACATTCGAAAATCCATCAACATCATCCACCACATCAACAAAAAGGACAAAAACCACATGATTATCTCCATACATGCTGAAAAAGCATTCGACAAAATTCAACATCCATTCATGATAAAAGCTCTCAACAAAATGGGTATACAGGGCAAGTACCTCAACACAATAAAAGCCATATATGACAAACCCACAGACATTGTACTTAACAGCACGAAGCTGAAAGCTTTTCCTTTAAGATCGGGAACAAGACAAGGATGCCCACTCTCCTCACTTTTATTCAACATAGTTCTGGAGGTCCTAGCCACGGCAATCAGACAAGCACACAGAAATAAAAGGCATCCAGATTGGTAAGGAAGAAGTCAAACTGTCCCTGTTTGCAGATGACATGATAGTGTACATAAAAAACCCTAAAGAATCCATTCCAAAACTATTAGATTTAATATCTGAATTCAGCAAAGTTGCAGGATACAAAATTAATACACAGAAATCAGTTGCATTCCTGTACACTAACGATGAACTATCAGAAAGAGAAATCAGGAAAACAATTCCATTCACAATCGCATGAAAAAGAATAAAATACCTAGAAATAAACCTAACCAAGGAAGTGAAAGACTTCTACCCTGAAAACTACAAGATACTCTGAAAAGAAATTAAAGCGGACACTAATAAATGGAAATTCATCCCATGCCCTTGGCTAGGAAGAATTAATATTGTCAAAATGGCCATCCAGCCTAAAGCAATCTACAGATTCATTGCAATCCCTATCAAAATATCTACAGCATTCTTCAATGAACTAGAAAAAATAGTTCTAAAATTCATATGAAACCACAAAAGACCCGAATAGCCAAAGCACTACTGAGAAGGAAAAATAAAGCAGGAGGAATTACGCTCCCTGACTTCAAGCTCTGCTACAAAGCCACAGTAATCAATACAATTTGGTACTGGCACAAGAACAGACCCATAGACCAGTGGAATAGAATAGAAAGCCAGATATAAACCCAAGCATATATAGTCAATTAATATACAATAAAGGAGCCATGGATATACAATGGGAAATAACAGCCTCTTCAACAGCTGGTGTTGGCAAAACTGGACAGCTACATGTAAGAGAATGAAACTGGATTACTCTCTAACTCCATTCACAAAAGTAAACTCCAAATGGATCAAAGACCTGAATGTAAGTCATGAATCCATAAAACTCTTAGAAAAAAATATAGGCAAAAATCTCGTGGACATGAATGCGAGCAACTTCTTCATGAACATATCTCCCTGGGCAAGGAAAACAAAAGCAAAAATATACAAGTGGGACTAAATCAAATTTAAAATGTTCTGTACAGCAAAGGACACCATCAGTAGAACAAAAAGATCCTACAGTACGGGAGAATATATTCATAAGTGACATTTCCGACAAGGGGTTGACATCCAAATTATATAAAGAGCTCGCACACCTCAACAAACAAAAACCAAATAAGCCAATTAAAAAATGGGCAGAGGAGCTGAACAGACACTTCTCCAAAGAAGAAATTCAGATCCCAATAGGCACATGAAAAGATACTCCACATTGCTAATCATCAGAGAAAAGCAAATTAAAGCCACAATGAGATATCACCTCACACCAATGAGGATGGCCACCATCCAAAAGACAAACAACAACAAATGTTGGCGAGGATGTGGAGAAAGGGGAACCCTCCTACACTGCTGGTGGGAATGCAAATTAGTTCAACCATTGTGGAAAGCACTATGGAGGTTCCTCAAAAAACTCAAAATAGAAATACCATTTGACCCAGGAATTCCACTCCTAGGATTTTACCCTAAGAATGCAGCAACCCAGTTTGAAAAAGACATATGCACCCCTATGTTTATCACAGCACTATTTACAATAGCTAAGAAATGGAAGCAACCTAAGTATCCATCAGTAGATGAGTTGGATAAAGAAGAGGTGGTACATATACACAATGGAATATTATTCAGCCATAAGAAGAAAACAAATGCTACCATTTGCAACAACATGGATGGAGTTAGATGGTATTATGCTCAGTGAAATAAGCCAGGTGGAGAAAGACAAGTATCAAATGATCTCACTCATCTGTGGAGTATAAGAACAAAGCAAAAACTGAAGGAACAAAACAGCAGCAGACTCACAGAACTCAAGAATGGACTAACAGTTACCGAAGGGAGGGACTGGGGAGGATGACTGGGAAGCGAGGGATAAGGGGTGAAAGGGGGCATCATGATTATAACATATAATGTAGTGGGGGTGACACGGGGAAGGTGGTATAGCACTGAGAAGATAAGTAGTGACTATATAGCATCTTACTACACTGATGGACAGTGACTGTAATGGGGTTTGTGGAGGGGGGACTTGATAATAGCGGGTCTAGTAACCATAATGTTGTTCAAGTAATTGTACATTAACAATACCAAAAATAAAAGGTGAGAAAAAAGAGCAATAGCAAAAATTGGCTCCATAATATACATGGTATCTAAATAGATCATTAAAGCAAATACTAAAGAAGAAACAGAAAACATTGACGACCAACAAATGAAATAAGCTGAAAAAAATTAAAAAATCTCTAATAAAAACCCATAGGCCAACAACAAGTATTTGAAAAGAGGCTTAACATTGTTATTCAGGGAAATGTAAACTGAAATCATAAGATACTATACTGAACCCACCAGAATGGCTAAAATGAAAAATACAGTATCAAATGTTAGCAGTGGTGTGGAGCAGTTAACACTCTCATACCTTCGTTGCTAAGAATGTAAAATAGGACTTCTGGGAAGATGGCGGTGTGAGCAGGGCGGCAGAAATCTCCTCCCAAAACTATATAAATCTATGAAAACACAGCAAATACAACTATTCCTAAAAGAGAAATCGGAGCACACAGGAAAGTGCACAGCATGCAGCCACACCTGGGAGGACTCCGCACCCCGCGAGGCGGGTAAGATACAGAGCCGTGACCCGGTGGCACCCAAACACTCACACAGCCCAGCGCGCTGGCGGGAGGAGAGGATTCAGAGCTGGGAGGGAGTGGAAGAGCAGGTCCGTGAAATAAACAGCCCCGGGGGTCTGCGCCGGAGCACCGGGAGCACTGACACACATCGTGCGGTGCATCAGACATTGGAGAGGCAGAAGTGCAGGTTTTGAGCTGGGAAGGCACCAGGACCGTGCAGCCAGTGCCCAGGGACAAGAGAAAAGCGTGCGCCATTTGTAGCGGTCTCGGAGAGGCGGGGGGCCCAGTGACCGAACACCATCGCCCCGGCAGGTTCAGCTCTGCAGGCTGGAAGTCCTGGGGAACTTCGGTCCCCTTCGCTAGTGCAGCCAGCACCCAGGGACAAGAGAAAAGCGTGCGCCATTTGTAGCGGTCTCAGAGAGGCGGGGGGCCCAGCAAGGGAACACCATCACCCCGGCGGGCTCAGCCCTGCAGGCTGGAAGTCCTGGGGAACTTCTGTCCCCTTCACTAGTGCAGCCAGCGCCCAGGGACAAGAGAAAAGCATGCGCCATTTGTACCACTCTCGGAAAGGCAGAGGGCCCAGCGAGGGAACACCATCGCCCCAGCGGGCTCAGCCCTGCAGGCTGGAAGTCCTGGGGAACTTCAGTCCCCTTCGCTAGTGACAGAAATAAGGGAGCAACCACGCTGGAACTTTATACAGAAAACAATAGCGTCCCATTCATTCCTACCTACAAAAAAAGTGGCACAGCTGTGGCTGAGAATTAGTGGAGCAACAGCGACACCTACACCATGTGTAGGGAATCCACTCCAGAGCCCAGCTGACACACGTGGCACCTACCAGCGACCATTCCTGCCAACATGACAAGACAGAAGAAAATGATACAGACAGGGCTCACCAAGATTCAGAGCCCCTCTGAGAAGGAATCTGAAGAGATGGAAATGCAGCATCTTCCTGAAAAAGAATTCAGAATAAAAGTCATAACCATGCTGATGGATCTACAGAGAAATATGCAAGAGCCTTATAAGGGAGGAAATGAGGGAAGTCAGGAAAGATAATGCAGAAATGAGACAAGCCATTGACAGGCTCAGCAGCAGACTGGATGAGATGCAAGACACTGTTAATGCAATAGAAATCAGAGAACAGGAATACAGAGCAGCTGAGGCAGAGAAAGATAAAAGGATCTCTAGGAATGAAAGAATATTAAGAGAACTGTGTGACCAATCCAAAAGGAACAATATTCGCATTATAGGAGTATCAGAGGAAGAAGAGAGAGAAAAAGGGATAGAAAGTGTCTTTGAAGAAATAATTGCTGAAAACTTCCCCACGCTGGGGAAGGAAATAGTCTCGCAGTCCATGGAAGCCCACAGATCTCCTAACACAAGGGACCCCAGGAAGACAACCCCAAGACCCATAATAATTAAAATGGCAAAGATCAAAGATAAGGACAGAGTATTAAAGGCAGCTAGAGAAAGAAAAAAGATCACCTTCAAAGGAAAACCCATCAGACTAACATCAGACTTCTCAACAGAAACCTTACAGGCTAGAAGAGAATGGCATGATACATTTAACACAATGAAACAGAAGGCCCTCGAACCAAGAATACTGTATCCAGCACGATTATCATTTAAATATGACGGCGGGATTAAACAATTTTCAGACAAGCAAAAGCTGAGAGAATTTGCCTCCCATAAACCACCTCTACAGGACATCTTAAAGGAACTTCTCTAGAGGGAAGCACTCCTAAGGCTAAAAAGCTGTCACCAGAGAAAATAAAATCATAGCAAAGAAAGCAGACTATCCAAAACTAACTAAAGGCAAAGAATAAAACACCTAGTATATAAAGAATGGAGGAGGAAGAATAAGAAAGGAGAGAAATAAAGAAACATCAGACTGTGTTTACAATAACTTAACAAGAAAGTTAAGTTAGATTGTTAGATAGTAAAGAAGAAACCCTTGAACCTTTGGCAACCACGAATCTAAAGCCAGCAATGGCAATAAGTACATATCTTTGGATAATCACCCTAAACGTAAATGGACTGAATGAAACAGTCAAAAGACACAGAGTAACAGAATGGATAAAAAAGCAAGACCCATCTATATGCTGCCTACAAGAAACTCACCTCAAACGCAAAGATATCCCCAGATTAAAAGTGAAGGGATGGAAAAAGATATTTCATGCAAACAACAAGGAGAAAAAAGCAGGTGTTGCAGTACTTGTATCAGACAAAATAGACTTCAAAATGAAGAAAGTAGCAAGAGCTAAAGAAGGACATTACATAATGATAAAGGGGTCAATCCAACAAGAAGACATAACCATTTTCAATATATATGCACCCAACACAGGGGCGCCAGCATTTGTGAAACAAATACTAACAGAATTAAAGGAGGAAATAGATAGCAATGCATTCATCTTAGGTGACTTCAACACACCACTCACTCCAAGGGACAGATCAACCAGAAAGAAAATAAGTAAAGACACAGAGGCACTGAATAACACACTAGAACAGATGGACCTAACAGACATCTACAGAACTCTGCACCCAAAAGCAGCAGGATACACATTCTTCTCAAGTGCACATGGAACATTTTCCAGAAGACCACATACTAGGCCACTAAAAGAACCTCAGTAAAATTGAAAATATTGAAATTCTACCAACCAACTTCTCAGATCATAAAGGTATTAACCTAGAATTAAAATTAAGAAAGAAAACAAAAAGGCTCACAAGTACATGGAGACTTAACAACATTCTCCTAATTATTCAATGGGTCAATGACCAAATCAAAACAGAATTCAAAGAGTATATGGAGACTAATGACAACAACACAAAGCCACAACTTCTGTGGGACGCAGCAAAGGCAGTTCTAAGAGGAAAGTATATTGCAATCCAGGCTTATCTAAAGAAAGAAGAACATTCCCAAATGAATAGTCTAAAGACACAATTACTGAAATTGGAAAAAGAACAACAAATGAGACCCAAAGTCACCAGAAGGAGGGACATAATAAAGATCAGAGAAGAAATAAATAAAATTGAGAAGAATAAAACAATAGAAAAAAATCAATGAAACCAAGAGCTGGTTCTTTGAAAAAATAAACAGAATAGATAAACCCCTAGCCAGACTCATTAAGAGAAAAAGAGAATCTACACACATAAACAGAATCAGAAATGGGAAAGGAAAAATCATGATGGATTCCACAGAAATACAAAGAATTATAAGTGACTGTTATGAGAATCTATATGCTAACAAGCTGGAAAACATAGAAGAAATGGACAACTTTTTAGAAAAATACAACCTTCCAAAACTGACCAACAAGAAACAGAAAAACTAAACAGACCAATCACCAGCAACGAAATAGAAGCGGTAATCAAAAAAGTACCCAAGAACAAAACCCCCGGACCAGATGGATTCACGTCTGAGTTCTACCAGACATATGGAGAAGAAATAACACCGATTCTCCTTAAAGTTTTCCAAAAAATAGAAGAGGAGGGAATACTTCCAAACTCATTCTATGAAGCCAGCATCACTCTAATACCAAAACCGGGCAAAGACCTCACCAAAAAAGAAAACTATAGACCAATATCCCTGATGTACGTGGATGCAAAAATACTCAACAAAATATTAGCAAACCAAATTCAAAAATACATCAAGAGGATCATACACCAAGATCAAGTGGGATTCATCCCAGGGATGCAAGGATGGTATAACATTCGAATATCCATCAACATCATCCACCACATCAACAAAAAGAAGAACAAAAACCACATGATCACCTCCATAGAAGCTGAAAAAGCATTTGACAAAATTCAGCATCCATTCATTATTAAAACTCTCAAGAAAATGGGTATAGAGCGCAAGTACCTCAACATCATAAAGGCCATATATGACAAACCCACAGCTAACATCATACT
The DNA here is from genome assembly GCA_032199065.1 of Smutsia gigantea. Classification (NCBI taxonomy): domain Eukaryota; kingdom Metazoa; phylum Chordata; class Mammalia; order Pholidota; family Manidae; genus Smutsia; species Smutsia gigantea. The sequence goes on from JAVSCE010009041.1 coordinate 11,555, forward strand.
TAACAGCGAGAAGCTGAAAGCTTTTCATCTAAGATCGGGAACAAGACAGGGATGCCCACTCTCTCCACTGTTATTCAACATAGTACTGGAGGTCCTAGCCACAGCAATCAGACAAAACAAAGACATACAAGGCATCCAGATTGGTAAAGAAGAAGTCAAATTGTCACTATTTGCAGATGACATGATACTGTACATAAAAAACCCTAAAAACTCCACTCCAAAACTACTAGAACTAATATCTGAATTCAGCAAAGTTGCAGGATACAAAATTAACACACAGAAATCTGTTGCTTTCCTATACACTAACGATGAACTAACAGAAAGAGAAATCAGAAAAACAATTCCATTCACAATTGCATCAAAAAGAATAAAATACCTAGGAATAAACTTAACAAAGGAAGTGAAAGACCTGTACTCTGAAAACTACAAGACACTCCTAAGAGAAATTAAAGAGGACACTAACAAATGGAAATGCATCCCATGCTCTTGGCAAGGAAGAATAAATATTGTCAAAATGGCTATACTACCTAAAGCAATCTACAGATTCAATGCAATCCCTGTCAAACTACCAACAGCTTTCTTCAATGAACTGGAACAAATAATTCTAAAATTCATATGGAACCACAAAAGACCCCGAATAGCCAAAGCAATCCTGAGAAGGAGGAATAAAACAGGGGGAATTATGCTCCCTGACTTCAAGCTCTACTACAAAGCCACAGTAATCAAGACAATTTGGTATTGGCACAAAAACAGACCCACAGATCACTGGAATAGAATAGAAAATCCAAACATCAACCCAAACACATAGAGTCAATTAATATTTGATAAGGGATCCTTGGATCTACATTGGGGAGATGATGGCCTCCGTCAGCAGCTGGTGTTGGAAAAACTGGACAGCTACATGTAAGAGAATGAAACTGGACTACTGTCTAGCCCCATACACAAAGGTAAACTCAAGGTGGATCAAAGACCTGAATGAAAGTCATGAATCTATAAAACTCTTAGAAAAAAACATAGGGAAAAAGCTCTTGGACATAAACATGAGTGACTTCCTCATGAACATATCTCCCCGGGCAAGGGAAACAAAAGCAAAAATGAACAAATGAACCAGTGGGACTATATGAAGCTGAAAAGCTTCTGTACAGCAAAGGACACCATCAGTAGAACAAAAAGACATCCTACAGTATGGGAGAATATATTCATAAATGACGTATCCGATAAGGGGTTGACATCCAAAATATATAAAGAACTCATGCACCTCAACAAACAAAAAGCAAATAATCCATTTGAGAAATGGGCAGAGGACATGAATAGACACTTCTCCAAAGAAGAAATTCAGATGGCCAATAGGCACATGAAAAGATGCTCCACATCACTAATCATCAGATAAATGCAGATTAAAACCACAATGAGATATCACCTCACACCATTGAGGATGGCCAACATCCAAAACACAAACAACAACAAATATTGGCGAGGATGTGGAGAAAAGGGAACCTTCCTACACTGCTGGTGGGAATGCACATTAGTTCAACCACTGTGGAAAGCAGTATGGAGGTTCCTCAAAAAACTCAAAATAGAAATACCATTTGACCCAGGAATTCCACTCCTAGGAATTTACCCTAAGAATGCAGCAGCCCAATTTGAAAAAGTCAGATGCACCCCTATGTTTATTGCAGCACTATTTACAATAGCCAAGAAATGGAAGCAACCTAAGTTTCCATCAGTAGATGAATGGATAAAGAAGATGTGGTACATATACACAGTGGAATATTATTCAGCAATAAGAAGAAAACAAATCCTACCATTTGCAACAACATGGATGGAGCTAGAGGGTATTATGCTCAGTGAAATAAGCCACGCCGAAAAAGACAAGTACCAAATGATTTCACTCATATGTGGAGTATAAGAACTAAGGAAAAAAAAACTGAAGGAACAAAACAGCAGGAGACTCACAGAACCCAAGAGTGGACTAATAGTTACCAAACGGAAAGGGACTAGGGAGAATGGGTGGGAAGGGAAGGGTTAGGGGGAAGAAGGGACATTACGATTAGCAGATGTAATGTTCGGGGGTCACGGGGAGGGCTGTAGAACCCAGAGAGGACAAGTAGTGACTCTATGGCATCTCACTACACTGATGGACAGTGACTGCATTGGGGTTGTGGGGGGCGAACCTGATGAAGGGGTAGTGTAATCACCATAATATTACTCATTTAATTGTAGATTAATGATATCAAAATAAACTTAAAAAAAGAATGTAAAATAGTAAAACTGCTTTGCGAACTGGTGACGTTTAACATTCACTTTCCTTACGTCTAGGAACTTCGTAAAATACCCAGTGTAAATGAAGCATATGTCTGCCAAAAGGTGTATGATAGAATTTTCCAAAGAAGCTTTAGTCATTTAGGATTATGAGTGTTATAGTCTTGAAACCCAAATATCCACTGGCATGTGAATGGATAAGCAAATTATGGCACATTCATTTCAATAGCATACTCTATAGCGATGAGAAAGAATGAACTATAGTACTCAAACAACAACATGGATAAATATCAAGAACATTATGTTGAGTTTAAAAAAATTCATACTCAAAAATGTGTTACATGATTCCACTTATATGTAGTTCAAGAGCTGGCAAGTCTACTTTATGGTGGTAGAAACCAGAGTAGTGGCTCCTTCTGGACATGCATGGCTGTTGACTAGGAGAGAGCACAAGGGAAATTTCTGGGCTAATAAATGCTCTATATCTTGATCTGTGCAGTAGTTACATGGGCGTAAAATTCAGTGAGCTGTACACTTATTTGTGCACTCTATACCAATTATATTGCTATTAAAAAAATGCTTGGGCCAGATAGCTTTCTGGATTTTTCAAACTATCAAAAAACAAATAATCCCACACTATACATAAGGCATTTCAGAATCTAAAATTAAATGGAAGGCTGCACAATTTACTGAAGAAGGAAAAAGACATATAGGATAAAATTATCGACCAATTCCACCTTGGAAATGGATATGAAAATCAAGTCTGTAACACTAGTAATTCCAGATTTTCATATTTGAAATTACTCTATGTCCAATAAAAAATTTAGGATTAGCTCAACAGAAGCAAAAGCCACTTGAGAAATATCAATACCAATTCCTTATTAAAGTGTAGAATAAGAGGGAAAAAGGGGCATTACAATTAGCAGACATAATGTTGGGGGGCATGGGGAGGGCTGTACAACTCAGAGAAGACAAGTAGTGATTCTATAGCATCTCACTATGCTGATGGACAGTGACTGTCATGGGGTTGGTGGGGGGGACCTGGTGAAGGGGGTAGTTTAATAACCATAATATTGCACATGTTGTTGTAGATTAATGATACCAAAATAAATTATTTTTAAAAAGTAGGATAAAATAAAAGATTACTTTCTTAATATAATGGGTTAGGATCTCCTAAAACTGGGGCTGAATCCCCTCTCTAATGAGAGCGTACTTTCATTTTCTAGATTTCAGTGGGACAGAAATCACAAGATTCCAAGAGACTTATTACTATCAAAAGAGTGTGCTCCCGCTTTATTCCTCCATTAACTGGAATGTATCACCCACACTACTCCTAGCAAGGACTTTTTAACTCTTCAAACAGCTTCAGAGCCTCAGGACTCAGCAGTGGTTTGTTTAACCTAGACCTACCATCATGGTTGGCGAGTCACACTGGGTGTCTGCTTGCACTGGAACAGGCTGGTCTTATACTTTGAATCAGCTTTACACAGAGCAGACCATGCAGACATCCAAATGCTTTCTCATTTTACCTTGTTTAGGACACTTATGATACAAATTGGGAAGCAAGTATTATTTTTAAACCAGAGACTTTGAACAGAGGATTTGCAGTCTCTACAAATGCTCCTACCTCTTTGCAAATGGGAAGACTATTTCTTAGAAGAGGCTTAGAGACACTGGTCTTCTTGCTTAAGCACGGTAGTTGTGATTAACTTAAGAAGAAACGCACCCATTAAGTAGGGTGTCTCAGGCCCCACATAGGGCATTCTTCTGAGAATTACCAAAATACAAAAAAAGATCTCTCTTAGCCAAAGTCAGCATTACACATGGTCTTAAATTTTTTTAACTACCAAAAACTTTGGAGGGAATGAAAACAAGGCACATTGATTAATCTAAGGCACTGTCCACTAGCAATAAAATAAAAGCCCTAAATATGAAGCACACGTGTGATTTTAAATATTCAATAATCACATTTAAAAAGGTTAAAGAAACAGGTGAAATTAACCTTACATATTTCATTTAAGCCAATATATCCAAGATACCATCATTTCAATACATAATCAATATTAAAAATTATTAATGATATATTGTACATTTATTTCCTTTGTGATCCAGTGTGTATTTTACATATACAGGATATCTCAATTTGAATTAGCTATGTTTAAGTGTTCAGTAGCCATATGTGGCTAATGTTTACCAAACTGGAGAGTACGGATCTAAAGTATAGCTTCTCCATGGCATAGTCTGTGGCCAATTAAAATGAAATATAAGAAAAATATTAAGTGAGTAGTAGCAGTACTGGAAAATGGAAAATGGTGCCATTGGTGTGTCAGGAGTTTTAAGAATTTCTGGATTATATGAACCAATAACTGACTCTCACATAACAAAAGCAATGGAGAAGCCCATCTAGAAAATAAATGGCCCATTTCTTCCAGAAGCACTATAAAACTCCCAAATTCAGGGAAGAAAAATTGGGTGATAGGGCCACTGGAGGGTGGAAAAAAGCGCAGACAACCACCTCTGAGGATCACGGAAGAGGCCCAGATATCTCATATATGAAGACACAAAGCACTTGATTTCTAGTGAAGCCTGGACATCATCCCAGGCACGTCAGGTAGATGGGAAACTTTGCTGAAGTCTCCTAAGGAAGCCAGTGGGGCCAGATACAGAGGGAAACAAAACCCTGGCAAAGATCTAGTCTCCACAGCAAACACAGCTCTAGCCCCGTGGAACTTGCAGAGACGGTATGGAGGAGCCCAGTGGGACGGCAGAAGCTTACTGGCCCACAAGGGACAGATTGAAACCCAAATACTGAGCATTTCCATTCAAATGATTAGTCGAATCTATCCCTAGTTAAAGATAGTAACATTAGGATAGCTCAGTGGAAGATAAGAAAAACTGGCTTCTTGGAAAGGGGCTCCCAGGATGGTCTCTTACACGCAGTTCACCTCACTCCAAAGCAAAATGTCAGGTCCTGGAGGAGATAGACTCCAGCATTTACTGGCCCTTGACCTTAGAAACTGCCAGACTTCTCCAACCTTCCACCCAACAGCAGTTTATCTTACACGCACACACACACACACACACACACACACACACACACACACACACACACACACACACACACACACACAACAGAATTGTGGGCTTGGTACAACTGATGATTGAAAAGTATAAAGTACTCCACAAATATATAACTTATCAGTTCCCATGAACCTCTATTGTGCTTTCCAATTACATTTGGAGATGCAAATCACCAACTGCTGAGAGTGTGAGACAGTGAGGGTGAGGACTTCTAAGTCTTCATTGCAGGAGTTGCACTATATGGAATCCTAATGTCTGTTAAAGGGGATTTTAGAAAACTACCTTTTTTGAACTCCCTCTCAACGTACCCAGCTTGTCTGGGTGTGACTCCAGAGCCTGTTTGCTGTTTGCTACTTTCACACTGTGTATTTCCAGCCAGAGTCCCTGCCATTGTCTTCTGACTCCTCTCTTCTACAACATCCCAATCCCTGGGATTCCTGGGTCTCAAAGGAATTCATTAGTAACAAACCTGGTTCTTGCCCCACAATCTGCCCTCCGTCTCCCACTTTTTTCTGCACATTTCTGAATAAGCCATGTCTAGAAATAGAATTCTGGGTCCATGCCAATTCTGATCTTTCCAAGGAGCTTTCCCTGACCATCACAGCCCACGCTATTATCTCCCTTCTTTATCTTCTGCAGTGTCCGGCCTTCTACAACAGTTATCAGAATCAAACACTGTAGCACTTGATCACCACTCTTTTATGTTGTCCAATGATTACTTCCATATATACCAACATTTTCTCCTTAGCTTAGTCTTTAAACTCCATGATCTCAATCAATATGTTGATTGATTCACTCAGGAAATACTTAATCCACTAGTTCATTAATGCATTCTTTCAAGAAATATTTACTGTATGGGAGAATATATTTGTAAATGACATATCCAATAAGGGGTTAACACCCAAAATATATAAAGAACTCATGTGCCTCAACACCCAAAAAGCAAATATCCCTATTAAAAAATGGGCGGAGGATATGAACAGACACTTCTTCAAAGAAGAAATTCAGATGGCCAACAGGCACATGAAAAGATGCTCCACATTGCTAATTATCAGAGAAATGCAAATTAAAACCACAATGAGATATCACGTCACACCAGTTAGGATGGCCAACATAAAAAAGACTAGGAACAACAAATGTTGGTGAGGATGTGGAGAAAGGGGAACCCTCCTACACTGTTGGTGGGAATGTAAACTAGTTCAACCATTGTGGAAAGCAATATGGAGGTTCATCTTATTCTGCCACAAGAGGAAAACAAATCCTACCATTTGCAACAACATGGATGGAGCTAGAGGGTATTATGCTCAGTGAAATAAGCAAGGCAGAGAAAGACAAGTATCAAATGATTTCACTCATATGTGGAGTATAAGAACAAAGCAAAAACTGAAGGAACAAAACAGCAGCAGGCTCACAGAACCCAAGAACGGACTAACAGTTACCAAAGGGAAAGGGACTGGGGAGGATGGGTGGGAAGGGAGGGACAAGGGGGAAAAAGGGGCATTATGATTAGCAGACATAATGTTGGGGGGGCACGGGGAGGGATGTACAACACAGAGAAGACAAGCAGTGATTCTATAGCATCTGACTATGCTGATGGACAGTGACTATAATGGGGTATGTGGTGGGCACTTGATAATAGGGAGAGTCTAATAACCATAATGTTGTTCATGTAATTGTACATTCATGATAGCAAAATTTAAAAAAAGATTTATATCTCTCAGCGAAAAAAAAATAGTACTTCTTAAGCTATATTTTGCCAGAGTCACTTGAGTAGAAAAGATTAAGGCCAGCTAGCAGGTCATCAGGAAACCATTCCCAAGCTCAACTACCCACTTGATGTCATTGCTTGTACACACTGAACAATTGTGCATGTTATCTAAACAGAAGTTTCAATGGTGAAATAAACATCTGGAATAATATTCCATATTAACATATCTACTGGAAACAAATATGTAGAAGAGCCAAGTCTTACCATCACAGATAATGGGGAATATTATTTTTGAAAAACACTCTGCCCAGGGCTCCCTTCATGTCTCTGTTCCTCAGGCTGTAGATGAAGGGGTTCAGCATGGGGGTCACCACCGTGTACATCACAGCCATGACAGTCTCCTTACCAATAGAACTGTCAGAAGATGGGCATAAATAGAGGGCAATAACTGTCCCATAAAACAGAGACACCAGAGGGATGTGGGAACCACAGGTGGAGAAGGCCTTGTGGATGCCCCGAGCAGAAGGGACCTTGAGAATGGAGGACACAGTTCGTGCACAGGACATGACGATGAGTAGGAATGAGATGACGACAATGAGGCCTCCAATAGTAAATATCACCAAATCATTTACTCAAGTGTCAGAACAGGCCAGCTTCAGCAGAGGAGACAGGTCACAGAAAAAATAGGGATCACATTGTTTCCACAAAAACGCACTCTGGCCATGAGCAGGGTGTGTAACATGGCATGGAACATGGTGAGCACCCAGCACAGCCCCACCAGGGACAGGCAGAGCCTGGGGCCCATGATGGTGGTGTAGTGCAGGGGGAAGCAGATGGCCACATAGTGGTCATAAGCCATGGCCACGAGGAGGAAGCTCTCCAGGTCTCCAAAAAACAGAGAGAAGTACATTTGGGTCAGGCAGGCAGCGTAGGGGATGGATGGGACCTGGCTCTGCATGTTGTGCAGGAAAGTGGGCATCGTGACTGAGGAAAAACAGAGGTCAGAGAAGGACAAATTGCTGAGAAAGAAATACATGGGCGTGTGGAGGTGGGAGTCCAGGCAGATGAGGACGATGATGAGGAGGTTCCTCAGGATGGTGGTAACATACACGGCCAGGAACATGGCATAGAGCAGGTCGGCCTGTTCTGGCCTGATGGGCAGTCCTAGTAGGAGGAACTCTGAGAGGACAGTTTTATTTCTTCCTGTCATGGTGTCTCCAGTATCTTTAGAAAGAAATAAAAGTGTCCATTAAAACATGAACTAGGGACTTCCGGGAAGATGGCGGTGTGAGCAGGGCGGCAGAAATCTCCTCCCAACACTATATTTATCTACGAAAACACAGCAAATACATCTATTCCTAAAAGAGAGATGAGAATACACAGGAAAGCGCACAGCGTGCAGCTACACCCGAGAGCACTCGGCACCCCAAGAGGCGGGTAAGATACGGAGCTGTGACCCGGCGGGACCCGAGCACTCCCCCACCCCAGTGTACCGGTGGGAGGAGAGGAATCAGAGCCGGGAGGGAGTGGAAGTACACCCGGCAAAGTAGCCAGCCCTGGTGATCTGCGCGGGGAGCGCTGACCCACACTGCACAGTGCAGCGGAGATTGGGGAGACAGAGGGGCAGAATCTGAGCAGGGAACCCGCCAGGGTGCTTGCAGCTGCTCCCGGGAGGAAAAAAAGAAGTGCACGCTTTCTTCAGCGGTCTTAAAGAGACAGGAGCCCAGTGGAGGAGCGGACCGCCCCAGCACACTCAGCCCAGCAGGCTGGGAGTCCTGGGGAGTTTCAGATGCCTTAGCTGGCGACTGAGGAAGAGTAGCCATACTTACACTTCTCACTGAGATCAACAGCCTCGTATTCGTTCCCACCCCTGCCAGAACGATAAAGGGACCTGCAGAGCGGCGCAGTCACAGCTGTGGAATAGTGGGGCAATAGCGCCACCTACAGCATTCCCACAGAATCTACGTCCGGTGGGCTTTTTTTGTTGTTGTTTTTTTTGTTTTGTTTTGTTTTCTGTTTTGTTTTTGTTTTTTCTTTTCTTTCTGTCTTCTTTTTTTTCTCTTTTTTTTTCTTCTCTTTTTAAAGTCTTAAAGAGCCCAGCTGACATACGTGGCAACTATCAGTGACCAATTCTATAGCCATGAAAAGACAGAGGAATATGGTTTAGACGAAAATCAACCAGACAACCCCAGAGAGGGAGTCTGAAGGGATGGAAATGCACAGCCTTCCTGAAAAAGAATTCAGAATAAAAGTCATAACCATGCTGATGGACCTACAGAGAAATGTGCAAGAGCTGAGGGAGGAAGTGAGGGAACTGAGGAAAGACAATGCAGAAATCAGACAAGCGATCGACGGGCTTAAGAGCAGAATGGATGAGATGCAAGAGACTGTTAATGGAATAGAAAACAGAGAACAGGAGTACAGAGCAGCTGAGGCAGAGAGAGATAAAAGAATTTCTAAGAATGAAAGAATATTAAGAGAACTGTGTGACCAATCCAAACAGAACAATATTCGCATTATAGGAGTACCAGAGGAAGAAGAGAGAGAAAAAGGGATACAAGGTGTCTTTGAAGAAATAATTGCTGAAAACTTTCCCTTGCTGGGGAAGGAAGTAGTCTCGCAGTCCACCGAAGCTCATAGATCTCCCAACACAAGGGACCCAAGGAAGACAACACCAAGACACATAATAATTAAGATGGCAAAAATCAGAGATAAAGACAGGGTATTAAAGGCAGCTAGAGAGAGAAAAAAGATCACCTACAAAGGAAAACCCATCAGACTATCATCAGACTTCTCAACAGAAACCTTAAAGGCCAGAAGAGAATGGCATGATATATTTAACGTTATGAAACAGAATATTGTATCCAGCCTCAAACCAAGAATATTGTATCCAGCACGATTATCATATAAATATGATGGAGGGATTAAACAATTTCCAGACAAACAAAAGTTGAGAGAGTTTGCCTCTCATAAACCACCGCTACAGGATATCTTAAATGGACTGCTCTAGATGGAAGCACACCTAAGGCTAAAAAGATGTCACCAGAGAAAATAAAATCATAGCAAAGAAAGCAGCCCATCCAAATACTAAGTAAAGGCAAAGAATAAGACACCTACTATAGAAAGAATGGAGGAGGAGGAATAAGAAGGGCGAGAAATAAAGAAACATCAGACTGTGTTTACAATAACGTAACAAGAAAGTTAAGTTAGATTGTTAGATAGCAAAGAAGCAACCCTTGAAGCCTTGGTAACCACAAATCTAAAGCCAGCAATGGCAATAAGTACATACCTATCAATAATCACCCTAAATGTAAATGGACTGAATGCACCAATCAAAAGACACAGAGTAACAGAATGGATAAAAAAGCAAGACCCATGTACATGCTGCCTCCAAGAAACTCACCTCAAATCCAAAGATATACACAGACTAAAAGTGAAGGGATGGAAAAAGATATTTCATGCAAACAACAAAGAGAAAAAAGCAGTTGTTGCAGTAGTTGTATCAGACAAAATAGACTTCAAAACGAAGAAAGTAGCAAAAGATAAAGAAGGACATTACATAATGATAAAGGGGTCAGTCCAACAAGAAGATATAACCATTATAAATATATATGGACCCAACAGAGGAGCGCCAGCATACGTGAGACAAATACTAACAGAATTAAAGGAGGAAATAGACAGCAATGCATTCATCTTAGGAGACTTCAACACACCACTCACTCCAGAGGACAGATCAACCAGACAGAAAATAAGTAAAGACACAGAGGCACTGAATAACACACTAGAACAGATGGACCTAGCAGACATCTACTGAACTCTGCACCCAAAAGCAACGGGATATTCTTCTCAAGTGCACATGGAACATTTTCCAGAATAGACCACATACTAGGCCACAAAAAGAACCTCAGTAATTTCAAAAATATTGAAATCCTACCAAGCAACTTCTCAGATCACCAAGGTATAAAACTAGAAATAAATTTTAGAAAGAAATCAAAAAGGCTCACAAATACATGGAGACTTAACAACACTCTCCTAATTAATCAATGGGTTAACGACCAAATCAAAACAGAAATCAAAGAATATATGGAGACTAATGACAACAACAACACAAAGCCACAACTTCTGTGGGACGCAGCAAAGGCAGTTCTAAGAGGAAAGTATATTGCAATCCAGGCCTATTTAAAGAAGGAAGAACATTCCCAAATGAATAGTCTAAAGACACAATTACTGAAATTGGAAAAAGAAGAACAAATGAGGCCCAAAGTCACCAGAAGGAGGGACATAATAAAGATTAGAGAAGAAATAAATAAAATTGAGAAGAATAAAACAATAGAAAAAATCAATAAAACCAAGAGCTGGTTCTTTGAAAAAATAAACAAAATAGATAAACCCCTAGCCAGACTCATTAAGAGAAAAAGAGAATCTACACACATAAACACAATCAGAAATGAGAAAGGAAAAATCACGACGGACCCCACAGAAATACAAAGAATCATAAGAGAATATTATGAGAATCTATATGCTAACAAGCTGGAAAACATAGAAGAAATGGACAACTTCTTAGAAAAATACAACCTTCCAAGACTGACCAAGCAAGAAACAGAAAAACTAAACAGACCAATCACCAGTGACGAAATCGAATTGGTAATCAAAAAACAAAACCCCTGGGCCTGATGGATTCACCCCTGAATTCTACCAGACATATAGAGAAGAAATAACACCGATTCTCCTTAAAGTTTTCCAAAAAATAGAAGAGGAGGGAATACTTCCAAACTCATTCTATGAAGCCAGCATCACTCTAATACCAAAACCGGGCAAAGACCTCACCAAAAAAGAAAATTACAGACCAATATCCCTGATGAACGTAGATGCAAAAATACTCAACAAAATATTAGCAAACCGAATTCAAAAATACATCAAGAGGATCATACACCATGATCAAGTGGGATTCATCCCAGGGATGCAAGGATGGTACAACATTCGAAAATCCATCAACATCATCCACCACATCAACAAAAAGAAGAACAAAAACCACATGATCATCTCCATAGATGCTGAAAAAGCATTTGACAAAATTCAGCATCCATTCCTGATTAAAACTCTCAACAAAATGGGTATAGACGGCAAGTACCTCAACATCATAAAGGCTATATATGACAAACCCACAGCTAACATCATACTTAACGGCGAGAAGCTGAAAGCTTTTCATCTAAGATCGGGAACAAGACAGGGATGCCCACTCTCTCCACTGTTATTCAACATAGTACTGGAGGTCCTAGCCACGGCAATCAGACAAAACAAAGACATACAAGGCATCCAGATTGGTAAAGAAGAAGTCAAATTGTCACTATTTTCAGATGACATGATACTGTACATAAAAAACCCTAAAGATTCCATTCCAAAACTACTAGAACTAATATCTGAATTCAGCAAAGTTGCAGGATACAAAATTAACACACAGAAATCTGTTGCTTTCCTATACACTAACGATGAACTAACAGAAAGAGAAATCAGAAAAACAATTCCATTCACAATTGCATCAAAAAGAATAAAATACCTAGGAATAAACCTAACGAAGGAAGTGAAAGACCTGTACTCTGAAAACTACAAGACACTCCTAAGAGAAATTAAAGAGGACACTAACAAATGGAAATGCATCCCATGCTCTTGGCTAGGAAGAATATATATTGTCAAAATGGCTATACTACCTAAAGCAATCTACAGATTCAATGCAATCCCTATCAAACTACCAACAGCTTTCTTCAATGAACTGGCACAAATAATTCTAAAATTCATATTGAACCACAAAAGACCCCAAATAGCCAAATCAATCCTGAGAAGGAGGAATAAAACAGGGGGAATTACACTCCCTGACTTCAAGCTCTACTACAAAGCCACAGTAAACAAGACAATTTGGTATTGGCACAAAAACAGACCCACAGACCAGTGGAACAGAATAGAAAATCCAAACATTAACCCAAACATATACAGTCTATTAATATTTGATAAAAGTGCCTTGGATATACAATGGGGAGATGACAGCCTCTTCAGCAGCTGGTGTTGGAAAAACTGGACAGCTACATGTAAGAGAATGAAACTGGACTACTGTCTAGCCCCATACACAAAGGTAAACTCAAGGTGGATCAAAGACCTGAATGTAAGTCATGAAACCATAAAACTCTTAGAAAAAAACATAGGCAAAAATCTCTTGGACATAAACATGAGCAACTTCTTCATGAACATATCTCCCCGGGCAAGGGAAACAAAAGCAAAAATGAACAAGTGGGACTATATCAAGCTGAAAAGCTTCTGTACAGCAAAGGACACCATCAGTAGAACAAAAAGACATCCTACAGTATGGGAGAATATATTCATAAATGACGTATCCGATAAGGGGTTGACATCCAAAATATATAAAGAACTCATGCACCTTAACAAACAAAAAGCAAATAATCCAATTAAGAAATGGGCATAGGACATGAATAGACACTTCTCAAAAAATAAGAAATTCAAATGGCAAACAGGCACATGAAAAGATGCTCCACATCGCTAATCATCAGAGAAATGCAGATTAAAACCACATTGAGATATCACCTCACACCAGTGAGGATGGCCAACATCCAAAACACAAACAACAACAAATGTTGGCGAGGATGTGGAGAAAAGGGAACCCTCCTACACTGCTGGTGGGAATGCAAATTAGTTCAACCATTGTGGAAAGCAGTATGGAGGTTCCTCAAAAAACTCAAAATAGAAATACCATTTGACCCAGGAATTCCACTCCTAGGAATTTACCCTAAGAATGCAGCAGCCCAATTTGAAAAGGACAGATGCAACCCTATGTTTATTGCAGCACTATTTACAATAGCCAAGAAATGGAAGCAACCTAAGTGTCCATCAGTAGATGAATGGATAAAGAAGATGTGGTACATATACACAATGGAATATTATTCAGCCATAAGAAGAAAACAAATCCTACCATTTGCAACAACATGGATGGAGCTAGAGGGTATTATGCTCAGTGAAATAAGCCAAGCTGAAAAAGACAAGTATCAAATGATTTCACTCATATGTGGAGTATAAGAACAAAGAAAAAATACTGAAGGAACAAAACAGCAGCAGACCCACAGAACCCAAGAACGGACTAATAGTTACCAAAGGGAAAGGGACTGGGCAATATGGGTGGGAAGGGAGGGATAAGAGGGAAAAGTGGGCATTACGATTAGCAGATATAATGTTGGGGGGCACAGGGAGGGCAGTACAACTCAGAGAAGACAAGTAGTGATTCTATAGCATCTCACTACACTGATGGACATTGACTGTAATGGGGTTGGTGGGGGGGACCTGACGAAGGGGTAGTTTAATAACCGTAATATTGCACATGTAATTGTAGATTAATGATAATAAAATAAATTATATTAAAAAATAAAACATGAACTAAAAATGAACATATTCCTCTGATATGTGGTCTGTTAGATGTTCTGCCAAAATACTTCATTTCACTCTTATTGCAAATAATTACAATCTCCATAATCTGTATCGTCTTAATCAAAATTGCTATGATCAGAAATCGCTTTTCTTCTTTTCTCCTTAACATGTAACAATATTCAGTCTTTTCTGAAACACTCTTATCCACTACCTTCTGAGACACATAATGTGTTAGTTTTTCTCATACGCCCCTGGACAGACATCCTCAGTGAGTGTAGGTGGCTCCTGACTCGTCAGTATCTCACAACCTTATGACTCAGACTGTCTCCCAAACGCTGCTCTCTTAAACCACCACATATACCACCAAGAAAACCTCGTATGGTCCAACAGCCTCGATAACCATGTGTTTGTTTGTCTGTCTGTTTGTTGATAAGGCTGTGTATATATATTTTTTTTCTAAATTGTCATTAATATACAATCTAATATTGGTTTCACATGTATATCACAGTTGTTCAACAGTCCCCGTGATCAACTTATACTGTGATAGTGAATTATTGTGGCCCTTTATCCTCTTCCCCTTCTGCCCCTGCACTGGCCCCTCCCCCTCCCCCTTGGTAACCACCAGTCACTTCTCAGTGTCTGAATCTGCTGCTGTTTTGTTACTTCTGTTTTGCTTTGTTTCTATACTCCAGAAATAAGTGAAATCATTTGGTACTTATCTTTCTCCATATGGCTTATTTCACTCAGCATAATACCCTCTAGATCCTACCCATGTTGCTGTAAATGGCAAGATTTCTTTTTTTGTGGCTCAATAATATTCCATGTGTATCTGAACCACACCTAGATTACCATTTAACTCGGGTGCAGATGACTCTCTAACTTACAAAAGACAATACTCAATTGCTTAATGATTCTCTACCCTTTGATCTATCACATGGATTTTAGACTCAACAGATCCCAGAAAAACTGCTGGTCTCACCCTGCCACTCTCCCAGTTCCCTCCTCCACTGCATAAAAGGGATCCAGGAGCTTCAGTCAGAACCTGAGAGTTTCCTTCACTCCCTCTGCCCTCTCATCATCACCAGGCATCTGTCAACGACTCCAAAAGATGAATTCTCCTTGTCATTCAGCCATTCCTATCCCAACTCTCATACCCTGGACCAGGAAGGCATCATGCCTTGTCTGTTGACTATTGGAACAGCCTCTAAATTCATCCCTCTACTTCCATGATGAATAACCCTCCTTCAGTATCCTTCATTCACACTGTGCCCTTCCAAGGTGATCATCATTTTCCCTGAAGTCTTCATGGACTCTCATCGCCCTTAAGACACAGGCACATTTCTTTCAGGGCACAAAATGCTTCATGACCTGACCCTTGCCTGCCTCCACAGCTCCCCTGGTGCCAGTGGCCCTCACATTGCCCTCTGCAGCAATGCTGGACAAGAGGCACCATGTCTTGCCTCCAGCTTTTTGCACCTGCACTTCCCCCACCCAGCATCTGCTTCCCTCTACTCCCTGTTGACCTGTTTGCCCCTACCTATCCTTCAGCTGCAGAACATGTCACTTACTCAGCTAAGCCTTCCCTGTGTCCCCAGACCAGGGGACACCCGACTGCTAAGCTTCCACAGCATCCTGGGCTTGTCACTGTAGCTCCCAGTGCCCAGGGGATTATGTGTTTGTAGCTGTCTTCCAACCAGACTGTCAGCTCCATGCAGGGAAGGCCTCGTCTGCCTTCATGACGGCAGCAGAGCCAGTGCCTGGCACAGGGCCTGTACGTAGCTGATGTGTCATAAATATTATTAACTGTGCTTCAGGCTGAGATATGCATTCCTCCAACTATAAAGGCAACAAAACACTTTCAATTTGGAATCATTACTTATACTAAATTCTGCTGGAACAAGAACTCACAAACCTCAAACATTTGTTACTAAATTTGACATACTGCAGATTTTATCTATGTAATTTTTACCCTTGGAAAGTGTTAGAACACCTCAGATGTACTACTCTTTTCACTAATATGGATTATATACAGAATTAAGATATATAGCTATATATATGTATATATATAGAGAGAGAGAGTATATAGATATGTAATATAGATATTAATAAAGACATAATCTTCTGTTGGTTCTGTTTCTCTGCAGAACCCTGAATAAATACCTCAGCGTGCCCCAGAGCTGACAAAGAAGCACTGATCAGGGAAGCTCCTTCCTTAAAGATGTAACTCAGTCTAGCTATCTAGAATTTCACTCTACTGATGCTATGTGATCCAATTGTATTAGCAATTTTACATGTGGACATTATGTACTAGCATTATAGGGAAAACGGTACACTTGGTGTCTCAGAATTTTGCTTTCCTGGTAAATGAGTGGGATCCACCAGTGGTGTGAAAACTATGACAGGGGATCCCCACTGGAGACAGAACTTGCAGATATTACTACCTACATACAAAGAGTCTCTCATCTTCTCCAATGGTTAAGTCAGTAGTTCTCAGCCTGGGTTGCATAAAAGAATCATCCCATAGTGCTTCTGAAATTCATGTCCATGCAAATCTCTGAGGACTACTATTAAAACACGGATTCTGAGTCAGTGAAAAGTGAGCCAGCCCACTTTTAGTCAGCACCCAGTCACTCCAATGCTGTGGGATCCATGCACAGTGATAGCAAGGACATATGATGCTTTTACAGATAAAGAGAACTAGGATCTCTCACACCAATTTAATCACAATCTGAGAGGAGGCTTGTACGAAGATTGTCAAAGCTCCAAATACTTCTAAAATGAAACATCAATGTTCACACTTTTACATTAAGACCTCTCATTATATAATCTTACAGAATATCATAACACAGTAAGTTATATTTATGAATGCTATAATTGATGAAAAGATTGTAACTGGTGAGCACCAATCAAAATGTTTCTGGAAAGTGGGGAAGTCTTGGGAAGCAGAGAGGTAGAGAAGAGGAGGGTTATCCAACCTGAACAACTACCCTACAGAGCCCCACATAACCCGAGAAGCCAAGCCCCCAAGGTTGGAAGGATCCTAAGGGACCAGCTCACTCACCTTCTGCCCAACTTACCAGCATGTCTGAGGGGGAGTCCAGGACTCTGGCCCATGGTCCGGCTCCCCTTTATTCGCTAAGGCATGTGAACTAACAGCCTCTGGAGTCATCACCTGTGTCTGCTTGGTCCCTTCTCTCATCTCCCATTCCACACAGCCCTGTCCAACAGAGCCCTGGATCCCAGAGGGGTCTAGATCCTGGAGGAACTCATTAAAGGCAAAATTACAAAGGCTGCTGTATGACAAATGCTCTCAGAGTCCTGGATCAGGGATTGATTACCCTCAGTAATCACATCTCACTATACTTTCAGAGAAGGTGCGGATGGAGAGAGGCTCAGGTATGGATACTTAATCAACTGCTTGTTTAGGGAATGGACAGTAAGCCTGTAAGGCTGGTGCCTACATTTTGGGAGGTGAAGGAGGATGGTTGGAGAAGCCATAACAACAAGCAGGAACCAGACTCTGAATATCCTAAAATCTCTTAGAGTGTAGGAGGCTTTATCCTGTGGGCAGGAAAGAGTCACCAGTGGTATTTGAGCAGAGTGCCATAAAGGACTCGTAATTTGGAAAGATCCTGAGGGTGACACAATCTCTCATTGCAAACAAATTCCCCATAAACATGCTCAATGGGAGAGATAAACCTGCAGCTAACAAGGACTACATCTGTATGACCCAACCATATGTAGATATACAGGAAATACTGGAAGAAGAGAAAGATAAACTCCCCCAGATCATGTTCAATTCTTCCTCATGCCAAGATGGAGATGGAAACTCAGATCTGAATCCCACTGAGGTCCTTCTACCTCCTTACATCTCCAGGAAAGCCTTGATAGGATTCTGCCACTACCATCATCTCTGACGCTCGACACATGTGCCAGATTACTCCTAGTTTCCAGCCCTTCCTTGCACTGCAGTTGACCACAGGGCCACAGCTGACATTTATAGCTCCTTCTACACTCCACAATCCATGTCCCCCATTGGCCATCATCTCAGCTAGGTGAGTTCTTTACATAGTGGTATAAGGCAATCTTCATTCCTAGGAATGTGCATCCTCACTGGTATTGCCTTTACTGTGTTGTTACAGTTTTCATTAACATTTATTAGGCATGATATAATGAGCAGCAGCCAAAGAACCTCCCAGAACATCAGACATGGTCCTATCTGCTCCAGTTGACTTCAGTAACCCAGATTTCTCTTGGTGTTCAAGGTCACCACCCAGACAGCATGAAACCTGTTTGTTGTGTATTGGTTCACATAAGAACCACAAATGTCCAGATGGTAGTCTTAACTTCCAGTTCAATGACACCATTGTTACATCCTCTTGAGAAATAGATAAGATAGTTCTTGTGCAATACTTTCAATTCTTTAAGCCTCATCTCTCATTCCAGCCACACCTACAGTCAGCAGTTGTGCACTGACTTCAACAAGCCTGAGTAGATGCAACTAGGCAGCCTTCCACCTCAATTCTGCTCCACATGCTCCTTGCTTCCTTGATTTCTCAGACTCCACAAAATAGGATTTCATGGGGATCCTTCTCAGTATTCATACAAATATTTAAGCATATGATCCGTGTTGAGTAAATTGTTGTGTTAAGTGTGAGCTGTTGATTAAGGTTCAAGATTTTTTTGCACATGGAAATCCAATTTTTCAATACCATTGTCTGAAAAGACAATTTTTTCACGGAATTACATTTGCACCTTTGTCACACATCATTTCATGATATGAGTGGATCTCCTTCTGAACCCTGTTCTGTTCTATGTGAACCTACATGTGTCCCTTTAATACCGTCCTTTCCTGCATATTTCAGCTTAATGGTGAGTCTGGAAACAGGCCATGTGAGTCATTCCAGTTTGTTCTTCATTCCAAACTCAAACTTGGCTTTTTTAGTTACTTTGATTTTACCCATAAAGTTTTCAGTCAGATTGTTAATTTTTACCCCAAAAAATCCTTTTGGAATTGTGTTGAATCTCTACATCAGTAAGGGAAGAGTCGGCATCTTAACAATACTGAATTTTCGAACCTATGAACATGTTATATCTTCTGTAACGTTTTTTAAAGTTTATTTTGATATCATTAATCCAAAATTAAATGAGCAATATTATGGTGATTACACGACCCTCTTCATCAGGTCCCCCCCACCAACCCCATTCCAGTCACTGTCCATCAGCATAGTCAGATGCTATAGAGTCACTACTTGTCTTCTCTGGGTTGTACAGTCCTCCCCGTGTCCCCCTGACATTACATTTGCTAATCGGAATGCCACTTTTCCCCCCTTGTCCCTCCCTTCCAACCCATCCTCCCCAGTCCCTTTCCCTTTGGTAACTATTAGTCCGTTCTTGGGTTCTGTGAGTCTGCTCCGGTTTTGTTCTTTCAGTTTTTTTCTTAGTTCTTACACTCCACATATGAGTGAAATCATTTGGTACTTGTCTTTTTCGGCTTGGCTTATTTCACTGAGCATAATACCCTCTAGGTCCACCCATGTTGGTGCAAATGGTAGGATTTATTTTCTTCTTAGGGCTGTATAATATTCCATTGTGTATATGTACCACCTCTTCTTCATCCATTCATCTACTGATGGACACTTAGGTTGCTTCCATGTCTTGGCTATTGAAAATAGTGCTGTGATAAACATAAGGGTGCATATGTCTTTTTCAAACTGGGCTGCTGCATTCTTAGGGTAAATTCCTAGGAGTGGAATTCCTGGGTCAAATGGTATTTCTATTTTGAGTTTTTTGAGGAACCTCCATACTGCTTTCCACAATGGTTCAACTAATTTGCAATCCCACCAGCAGTGTAGGAGGGTTCCCTTTTCTCCACATCCTCGCCAACATTTGTTGTTGTTTGTGTTTTGGATGTTGACTATCCTCACTGGTGTGAGGTGTTATCTCATTGTGGTTTTAATCTGCATTTCTCTGATGATTAGCGATGTGGAGCATCTTTTCATGTGCCTGTTGGCCATCTGAATTTCTTCTTTGGAGAAGTGTCTATTCATGTCCTCTGCCCATTTCTTAATTGGATTATTTGCTTTTTGTTTGTTGAGGTGCGTGAGTTCTTTATATATTTTGGATGTCAACCCCTTATCGGATACGTCATTTATGAATATATTCTCCCATACTGTAGGAAGTCTTTTTGTTCTACTGATGGTGTCCTTTGCTGTACAGAAGCTTTTCAGCTTCATATAGTCCCACTTGTTCATTTTTGCTTTTGTTTCCCTTGCCCGGGGAGATATGTTCATGAACAAGTCGCTCATGTTTATCTCCAAGAGATTTTTGCCTATGTTTTTTTCTAAGAGTTTTATGGTTTCATGACTTACATTCAGGTCTTTGATCCACCTTGAGTTTACCTTTGTGTATGGGGCTAGACAGTAGTCCAGTTTCATTCTCTTACATGTAGCTGTCCAGTTTTTCCAACACCAGCTGCTGAAGAGGCTGTCATCTCCCCAATGTATATCCAAGGCTCCCTTATCAAATATTAATTGACTGTATATGTTTGGCTTGATGTTTGGATTTTCTATTCTATTCCACTGATCTGTGGATCTGTTTTTGTGCCAATACCAAATTGTCTTGATTACTGTGGCTTTGTAGTAGAGCTTGAAGTCAGGGAGCGTAATTCCCCCTGTTTTATTCCTCCTTCTCAGGATTGATTTGGCTATTTGGGGTCTTTTGTGGTTCAATATGAATTTTAGAATTATTTGTTCAAGTTCATTGAAGAAAGCTGTTGGTAGTTTGATAGGGATTGCATTGAATCTGTATATTGCTTTAGGTAGTATAGCCATTTTGACAATATTTATTCTTCCTAGCCAAGGGCATGGGATGAGTTTCCATTTGTTAGTGTCCTCTTTAATTTCTCTTAGGAGTGTCTTGTAGTTTTCAGAGTACAGGTCTTTCACTTCCTTCGTTAGGTTTATTCCAAGGTATTTTATTCTTTTTGATGCAATTATGAATGGAATTGTTTTTCTGATTTCTCTTTCTGTTAGTTCATCATTAGTGTATAGGAAAGCAACAGATTTCTGTGTGTTAATTTTGTATCCTGCAAATTTGCTGAATTCAGATATTAGTTCTAGTAGTTTGGGAATGGAGTCTTTAGAGCTTTTTATGTACAATATCATGTCATCTGCAAATAATGACAATTTGACTTCTTCTTTACCAATCTGGATGCCTTGTATGTCTTTGTTTTGTCTGATTGCTGTGACTAGGGCCTCCAGTACTATGTTGAATAACAGTGGAGAGAGTGGGCATCCCTTTCTTGTTCCCGATCTTAGATGAAAAGCTTTTAGCTTCTCGCTGTTAAGTATGATGTTAGCTGTGGGTTTGTCATATATGGCCTTTATGATGTTGAGGTACTTGCCCTCTATACCCATTTTGTTGAGAGTTTTAATCATTAATGGATGCTGAATTTTGTCAAATGCTTTTTTGGCATCTACGGAGATGATCATGTGGTTTTTGTTCTTCTTTTTATTGATGTGGTGGATGATGTTGATGGTTTTTCGAATGTTGTACCATCCTTGCATCCCTGGGATGAATCCCACTTGATCATGGTGTATGATCCTCTTGATGTATTTTTGAATTCCATTTGCTAATATTTTGTTGATTATTTTTGCATCCACGTTCATCAGGGATATTGGTCTGTAGTTTTCTTTTTTGGTGAGATCTTTGCCTGGTTTTGGTATTAGAGTGATGCTGGCTTCATAGAATGAGTTTGGAAGTACTCCCTCCTCTTCTGTTTTTTGGAAAACTTTAAGGAGAATGGGTGTTATTTCTTCTCTATATGTCTGGTAGAATTCAAAGGTGAATCCATCTGGTCCGGGGATTTTGTTCTTGGGTAGTTTTTTATTACCGCTTCAATTTCATTGCTGGCGATAGGTCTGCTTAGTTTTTCTGTTTCTTGTTTGGTCAGTTTTGGAAGGTTGTATTTTTCTAAAAAGTTGTCCATTTCTTCTAGGTTTCCCAGCTTGCTAGCATATCGATTCTCATAGTATTCTCTTATAATTCTTTGTATTGCTGTGGGATCAGGCGTGATTTTTCCTTTCTCATTCCTGATTCTGTTTATGTGTGCAGATTCTCTTTTTCTCTTAAGGAGTCTGGCTATTGGTTTATCTATTTCGTTTATTATCTCAAAGAATGAGCTCTTGAGTTCACTGATTTTTTTCTACTGTTTTGTTCTTCTCAATTTTATTTATTTCTGCTCTGATCTTTATTATGTCCCTCCTTCTGGTGTCTTTGGGTCTCATTTGTTCTTCTTTTTCCAATTTCAGTAATTGTGTCTTTAGACTATTCATTTGGGAATGTTCTTCTTTCTTTAAATAGGCCTGGATTGCAATATACTTTCCTCTTAGAACTGCCTTTGCTGCACCCACAGAAGTTGTGGCTTTGTGTTGTTGCTGTCATTTGTCTCCATATACTCTTTGATTTCTGTTTTGATTTGGTCACTGACCCGTTGATTAATTAGGAGAATGTTGTTAAGTCTCCATGTATTTGTGAGCCTTTTTGTTTTCTTTTTAAAGTTTAATTCTAGTTTAATACCTTTATGATCTGAGAAGTTGGTTGGTAGAATATCAATATTTTCAATTTTACTGAGGTTCTTTTTGTGGCCTAGTATGTGGTCTGTTCTGGAAAATGTTCCATGTGCACTTGAGAAGAAAGTGTATCCTGTTCCCTTTGGGTGTAGAGTTCTGTAGATGTCTGTTAGGTCCATTTGTTCTAGTGTGTTGTTCAGTGTCTCTGTGTCTTTACTTATTTTCTGTCTGGTTGATCTGTCCTTTGGAGTCAGTGGTGTGTTGAAGTCACCTAAAATGAATGTATTGCTGTCTATTTACTCCTTTAATTCGGTTAGTATTTGTTTCACATATGCCGGTGCTCCTGTGTTGGGTGCATATATATTTTAAATGGTTATATCCTCTTGTTGGATTGACCCCTTTATCATTATGTAATGTCCTTCTTTATCTCTTGCTACTTTCTTCGTTTTGAGGTCTCTTTTGTCTTATACAAGTACTGCAACACCTGCTATTTTCTCCTTGTTGTTTGCATGAAATATCTTTTTCTATCCCTTCACTTTTAATCTGGGGATATATTTGGATTTGAGGTGAGTTTCTTGTAGGCCGCATATAGATGGGTCTTGCTTTTTTATCCATTCTGTTACTCTGTGTCTTTCGATTGGTGCATTCAGTCCATTTACATTTAGGGTGATTATCGATAGATATGTACTTATTGCCATTGCTGGCTTTAGATTCATGGTTACCAAAGCTTCAGGGGTTGCTTCTTAACTATCTAACAATCTATCTTAACTTTCCTGTTAAGCTTTTGTAAACATATTCTGATGTTTCTTTATTTCTCTCCCTTCTTATTCTTCATCCTCCATTCTTTATATACTAGGTGTTTTATTCTTTTCCTTTCGTTGGTATTTGGATGGTCTGCTTTCTTTACTATGACTTTATTTTCTCTGGTCACAGCTTTTTAGCTTAGGAGTGCTTCCCTCTAGAGCAGTTCCTTTAAGATGTCCTGTAGAGGTGGTTTATGGGAGGCAAGTTCTCTCAGCTTTTGCTTGTCTGGAAATTGTTTAATCCCTCCGTCATATTTAAATGATAATGGTGCTGGATACAATATTCTTGGTTCCAGCCCCTTCTATTTCATTGCGTTAAATATATCATGCCATTCTCTTCTAGCCTGTAAGGTTTCTGTTGAGAAGTCTGATGTTAGCCTAATGGGTTTTCCTTTGAAGCTCTTTTTTCTTTCTCTAGCTGCCTTTAATACTCTGTCATTATCTTTGATCTTCGCCATTTTAATTATTATGTGTCTTGGTGTTGTCTTCCTGCGGTCCTTTGTGTTAGGAGATCTGTGGGCTTCCATGGACTGCGAGACTATTTCCTTCCCCAGCGTGGGGAAGTTTTCAGCAATTATTTCTTCAAAGACACTTTCTATTCCTTTTTCTCTCTCTTCTTCCTCTGGTACTCCTATAATGCGAATATTCTTCTGTTTGGATTGGTCACACAGTTCTCTTAATATTCTTTCAATCCTAGAGATCCTTTTATCTCTCTCTGCCTCAGCTGCTCTGTGTTCCTGTTCTCTGATTTCTATTGCATTAACAGTCTCTTGCATCTCGTCCAGTCTGCTGCTGAGCCTGTTAATGGCTTGTCTCATTTCTGCATTATCTTTCCTGACTTCCCTCACTTCCTCCCTTAGCTCTTGCATATTTCTCTGTTGATCCACCCGCATGGTTATGACTTTTATTCTGAATTCTTTTTCAAGAAGATTCTGCATTTACATCCATTCACGTTCCTTCTCAGGGGTAGTCTGGGTCTTATTGATTTTTGTCTGTATCATGTTCCTCCATCTTGTCACGTTCATAGGAGTTGTCGCTGGGAGGTGCCACATATGTCAGCTGGGCTCTTTAAGGCTTAAAAAAAAACACACAAAAAAACAAACGAGCAAAAAAGGAAGGAAGAGAAAGAAAAGAGAGAAAGAAGAAAGAAGGAAAAGAAAGGAAAATTAAACGGAAAAATAAAAAGAAAAAAAGGAGAAAAAGGAAAGAAAGAAAAGCCCCCCTGGAGTGGATTCTCTAAGCGTGCTGTAGGTGTCCCCGTTCGTTGCTCCACTAATCCACAGCCAGGGTCGCGCCGCTTTTTTGTAAGTCTGGCAAGCGCAGGAGCGAACGGGAGGACATTGTTTTCTGGATAAAGTTCCACGCTCCCTTCTCTCCGTCACCAGCAAAAGGGTCTGAAGTTCCCCAGGACTTCCAGCGTGCAGGGCTGAGCCCAATGGGGCGATGGTGTTCCCTCGCTGAGCCCCCCACCACTCCGAGAGAGCTACAAACGGCACGCACTTTTCTCTTGTTCCAGGCTACTGGCTACACGATTCCCGCATGTTCCCGGCTCAAAACCTGCACCTTCTGCCTCTCCAATGTCCGATGCACTGCGAGATGTGTGTCAGCGCTCCCGGCGCAGACCCCCGATGCTGGTTATTTCACAAACCTGCTCTTCCACTCCCTCCGGGCTCCAAATCCTCATCTCCCGCCAGCGCACTGGGCTGGGTGATTGCTCGGGTGCCACCGGGTCACAGCTCTGTATCTTACCCGCCACATGGGGTGCTGAGTCCTCCCAGGTGTGGCTGCACGCTGTGCACTTTCCTGTGTGCTCTGGTCTCTCTTTTAGGAATAGTTGTATTTGCTGTATTTTCGTAGATTTATATAGTTTTGGGAGATTTCTGCTGCCCTGCTCACGCCACCATCTTCCCGGAACTCTCTTCTGTGACTTTTTAATCAGTGTTTTATACTTTTTAAGATATAGATCTTGCATATAGTATGTAAGATTTATACCTAATTATTAAATGGTTTAATTCTATTTTAAATGGTACCTTAAAGTGTTTTTTCACTTTCCACATAGTCATTGTTAGTTGAAATAAATGCACTTTTAATATATTAGTATAACATACAGACAGTTAGAAAACTTTCATAACTTGTAAGATACACAGCATTTCTAAATAACATATGTTTCAAAGAAGAAATCTCACAAGGAATTTTAAATATTTTGAACCCACAAACATTTAAAAAGTGAAAACACACGTTATCACAAGCAGTGCTTAGAGGGCATTTTACAGGATTGAATGTAGATGTTAGAGCCGGTAAGTGGAGGCCAAGCCATGTCTACCTTTGCTGCATCAGATTTATCAGACTCCAGCCTCAACTAGACAATGAAACAGTATGCACTGCCATGTCTTGTCAGGCCAAGCATGTCCCCACTCCTTCCTCTCTTGTGTCTTATCAAGCTTTCCCAACTCTAACCGTGTTGACACAGAGAAGCTACTGCCTACCTCTCATTAAAATGTGCATAGCAGCTCATTTATCCTACATGTGCATAAACTACTTATACCTTGCAGGAACAGTTTTATGAAGGGGAAGACACTGGGAGAGCAAAATATTTACCTATAAATTAAAGGAATAAGCCATACATTAATAGAATTGAGTTACAGCCTGTGTGTGGTTTAGATTCCAAAGGGAGCATGTTAGCTAAAAGTGTCACATATTCAAAGTTACCCTGCAAATCCCCTAACAAGAGGTCCTCTTATACAATGACATATTGTCTATCAGTAGGTCAAATACAGCCAGTTTTCTATCATTTTTAAAATAGCTAATCTTCATTTAGTAAAGCACAACCTAAACCCATGCCTATATTAAGAAGCCTGTCACATAAACAAAAATAATGTGTCTCCAAACACTAACGTTCTTGCACAGCACATTAGATGCTCTTAAGTTATTTCATCATTTTCTCAATCTCTCTGTCTCAACCTTTTTTCTGTCTGTCTCCAATGTTGTTTTTTGAGCTTCTGTGATTACATTCATATAAGTTAACATCAAGATGACCATATATCAGTTTTCCCTTTACAGTCACAGTTTATGCCCATTTTTAGAATCCTTTTACTCTCAAAACGACTCCAGGTTGGACTGTGGAGTAACACAATAGAGTTCCTTTGTGGTGGGGCTACCATTCTGAAACTGCACTTTGGTGATAGTTAGATGAATCCATACATGTAATAAAATTTCATAAACTACACAAGGAGACATAAAAAAAAGTCTGAGTGCAGCAAAAGCTGGTGGAATCCAAGTAAGGTCTGTGGTCCACATCATTTTAATGTGCTAATGTTAATTTTCTGGTTTTGCTAATACATTCTAGTTTTATACAATGTTTCCACTGGGGGAACCTATGTGAGGTACAACTTTCCTCCTCTCTACTATTTTTTAAACTTCTTGTCATTCTATAATTATTTCAAAAGAAAAAATTTAAGTATATATACATATATATATGTGTGTGTGTGTGTGTGTGTGTATTTCAGTTTAGACAGTAAATTATATGACCTCTTAGCTAAGTGTACTTAGTAGTTTAGTCACTCTTAGCCCCTCTCTGGACTTTATACTTACTTCCTGCAAATTTTGTGCATTAATGTGGCCAAGAGAAAATCATATATCAGTAGTTATCTCCCATTTCATAATACAGATTTTAATATAGCAGTCAGTGAAGAAATAATTTCTCACCAGCACCTACCCCAACACCTTGCATCTAATGTGAGTCATGTGGCTGAGTTCTGGAGAATGAAATGTAAGGCAAAGCGATGTATGTCACTTCTTCTCCCAGTCCATAAAACTGTTGAATGTGGACTTCTACCCCTCATCTTCCTCCCACTGAATGCCACTACTTGAGATGACTGCAGAAGCCATTGTTAAAGATTTTGGAGCCTCCATCAGCCCGATGGCATGAAACACAGTGCTGCCCATGTCCCAAAGCCTACTGAATTTTACACGAGTGATAAAAAGCATTAGTTGTATTGCAACACTGAGATTTCAAGGTTTATTTGTTACACCACCTACTGCACCTTAGGTAACACATGGAGAATATTATAATAAATCAAACATAATGTTTACAAGAAAAAATCCATATGAACAATCCATTTTTGTAAACATGTATATACATACATTCACAGGCACACACATATACACAAACAGTCCTTGGGTAACTGGATGTAAGGTTAATATGGACCAAGAAATGAAATATCGTTTGATGTAGTCCCATTCATCTATTTTGGTTTTCTAGCTTGTGCCTATGGTGTGAAATGCAAGGAGTCATTGCCAAGGCCAATGCAAGGAAGTTTTCTCCCTAAGTTTTCTTCAGAGAGTTTTATAGTTTTAGGTCTTATCTTGAAGTGAGTAGTCTCTTTTGAGTTGATTTTGGTGCACAGTATAGGGCACAGACCCAGTTTCATTCTTTTCCATGTGTATATACAGTGTTCCCAACACCATTTGTTGGAGAGAATATCATTTCCCCACTGCATGTTCATGACACCATAGTCGAAGATCAATTGATCATATATACATGGATTTATTTCTAGGTTCTTTACCTGTTCCTTTTGTCTATATGTCTGTCAGGATGCCACAACCTTACTGTTTTAATTTCTGTAGCTTTGTAATATATTTTGAAATGAGGAAGTGTGATGCCTCTAGCTTTGTACTCAAGTTTGTTTTGCCTTTGAGGACTCTGATGGAGTTCCATATACAGTTTAGGATTGCTTTTTGTATTTCTGTAAAAAGAAAATGTAATTCAGATTTTGATAGGGACTGCAGTGAAAATGTAGATAGTTTTGGGTATTACGACATATTAATAATATGACTTCTTCCAATTCACCAATTAAGGATGTTTTTCCAATTATTTTTGCCTGCTGCAATATCTTCATCAGTGCTTTATAGTTTTCAGTATACAGGTCTTTCATTTCTTAGTTAAGATTTTTCCTAAGTATTTAGTACTTTTGATGCTACCTCATACTTAATAGCTTCTCCAAAACAAAGGAAATAATCAACAAAGTGAAAAGGCATCCTGTGGGATGGAAGAAAATACTTGCAAGTATCTGATGAAGGGCTATATCCAAATATATAAGATTCTCCTAAAACTCAATAACAGAAACACAACCAAATTTACAGATGGGAAAGCGACTTCAATATACTTTCTGCCAAAGAGGACATACAAATGGCCACCGGGTATATGAAAAAGTGACTTGACATCACCAATCATCAGGAAAATGCAGATCAAAACCACAGTGGGATATCACCTCGCACCTGTTAGGGTGGATATTATTTTTTCAAATAAACAATGGATAACAAGCAGTGGAGGAAAAAACTCTTTTACACTTTGATAGGCATGCAGAATGGTGCTCCACAATGGAAAGAGTAAGAAGGCTCCACAAAAAGTTCAAAAAAGAACTATCATATGACCAAGCAATCCAGAATCTGTGCATATATCTATAGGAAGGTGATCAGGATCCTGAAGAGAGACCTGCATTCTCATGGTCAGGGCAACATTATGTAAAATAGCCAAGTAATGTAAACAATACAAATACCCAGCTATAAATGAATAAATAAAATATTGTATATGCATAAAACAATATCATTCAACGTTAAAAAAGAAAGAAATCTTCATATTTGTGGCATGGATGAACATAAGCAAAATAACCACTCAGAAAAGGAAAAATACTGCACGATTCCATTTTAGGTAGGAGATATCCAAAATAGGCACTCTCAAAGAGGAGAAGAATAGAGTGGTTGTCAGGGGTGAGACAGAGAGGAAAATGGAGAATTGATTTTCCACAGTGTAAAGTTGCTGTTACATAGGTGAGTACATTCTAAATATCTGCTGTACAACACAGTACCTACAATTAATGATATGATAATGTGCACTCTAAAATATACCAACAGGAGAGGTCTAACGTTAAGTGTTCTTACCAAAAGAAAACAGACACTCACAAAAATGAAAATAATTTTTGGAGGTGATGAATGTCTTCAGTACTCAAGTTGGAGTGATGGCATCACAGATGTATGCACAGGTCCCTTCAAAATGTATGCTTTAAGTGTGTGCAATTTCCTGCATATCAATTATACCCCCAATAACACTAAAAGAGTAAATGCAATTAAACAATGAAACGACATGGAAAATATAGGAAGATTCCAATTTTTTGTATGTAAGTTCAACGTGCTCATATAGCATGAAGTGAAGAGGTCTTGTATGAAGATAAAAATAAAAATTGGGAAGTGGAGAAAGATCTAGACTGCAGAGAGAGATGTGAGGCAAGCAGAATATCTGAGAGAGTGGAAACAATGGGTTTACATGCCATCAGTGGGACAGGTGAATAAAAAAACGAAAGGACCAAAGGTGGAAACCCAGTACATGCCATACACAATGAAAATAAATGCCTGATCTCCATTTCTCTGAGGTGTATGAAATGAGAAGAACCATAAAAATCAGTCTGAGATCTTAAATAAGCTCAATACTGACCCATTTGGGGGACCTTGGCAAGTCATCGAATTCCAAATTTTCCAATCCTTAAAATGGGGATAAGATTCCTATGGAATCACCACGAAAGTAGAACAAGATCAGGGATGAGTTTCTTGGTAAATTCCAAAATATCAAGCAGAAGAGAGACATCCACACACAGTGAGTTGTTAAGCAGATTTGGCTTCTTTCTTTTCTTCCCTTTTAAGGCTCAGATGAGTTACCTTCCCGGGAACGACAAGCAAAGCTGTGGTAGTCAGAGAGGGAGACCGTGGACTTTAAGGTCTGGTCGGGTCAAAAGACAACGTAGATGTGAAAATACATCAGAGGAGAAAAGGTTAAGAGGAAAAATGATGTGAACCATTATTCAGGAAGAGGTGAGTAAGAATATGTAGTCATCAAAAAAGAATCCAGTTCAGCAGAGGCAAGAGTCAAGTACAATATCTGAGTCTTAGACAGCCCTTGGAAAATAGTGTTATTTAAAACAGATTTTAATTTAAAAAATAGAACACAAGAAAACTTAAATGTTTAACAACTGGAGACAAAAAGATCAATGAAAAATTATAAATGATATTCAGAGTCACCTATGACTCTCAGAGAGGAACATCTTGTTAGCAAGTCGCCGAGATCCCCTTTCAACATTAAACGACATATACTCAGTTACAGTCTTTCCCTTATTGTGCAGTTATTCACTATATCATTTAAAAAGGAACATTATGGAAGGGACGGGGAAGGGGGAAGAAGGGACATTACGATTAGCAGATGTAATGTTCGGGGGGCACAGGGAGGGCTGTAAAACCCAGAGAGGACAAGTAGTGACTCTATGGCATCTCACTACGCTGATGGCAGTGACTGCAATGGGGTTGCGGGGGGGGGGGAACTGGTGAAGGGGGTAGTGTAATCACCATAATATTACTCATTTAATTGTAGATTAATGATATCAAAATAAGCTAATTAAAAAAAGAAACATTATGGTACAAAAAGAGAACTGTCTGTTAAGACCAGTATTTCACAAAAATTACATTAAAATCCCCAGCTTTACTATCATACACAGAAGGGAATTTTCTGTTTGAAAAACACTCTGCCCAGGGCTCCCTTCATGTCTCTGTTCCTCAGGCTGTAGATGAAGGGGTTCAGCATGGGGGTCACCACCGTGTACATCACAGCCATGACAGTCTCCTTAGCAGGAGAACTGTCAGCAGAGGGGCATAAATAGAGACCAATAACTGTCCCATAAAACAGAGAGACCACAGAGACGTGGGAACCACAGGTGGAGAAGGCCTTGTGGATGCCCCGAGCAGAAGGGACTTTGAGGATGGAGGACACAATTCGTGCATAGGACATGATGATGAGTAGGAACGGGATGACGACAATGAGGCCTCCAATAGTAAATATCACCAACTCATTTACTCGAGTGTCAGAGCAGGCCAGCTTCAGCAGAGCAGAGAGGTCACAGAAAAAGTGGGGGATTACGTTGTTTCCACAAAAACTCACTCTGGCCATGAGCAGGGTGTGTAACATGGCATGGAACGTGGTCAGCACCCAGCACAGCCCCACCAGGGACAGGCAGAGCCCGGGGCCCATGATGGTGGTGTAGTGCAGGGGGAAGCAGATGGCCACATAGCGGTCATAGGCCATGGCCACGAGGAGGAAGCTGTCCATGTCTCCAAAAAACAGGAAGAAGTATATTTGGGTCAGGCAGGCAGCATAGGGGATGGATGGGACCTGGCTCTGCATGTTGTGCAGGAAAGTGGGCATCGTGACCGAGGAAAAACAGAGGTCAGAGAAGGACAAATTGCTGAGAAAGAAATACATGGGCGTGTGGAGGTGGGAGTCCAGGCGGATGAGGACGATTATGAGGAAGTTCCCCAGGATGGTGGTAACATACATGGCCAGGAACACAGCATAGAGCAGGTCGGCCTGCTCTGGCCTGATGGGCAGTCCTAGTAGGAGGAACTCTGAGAGGGCAGTTTGATTTCTTCCTGTCATGATCTGTCTCCAGTATCTTTAGAAAGAAAGAAAAGTGTCCATTAAAACATGGATTAAAAATTAAAATGTTTAGGATACATGTATTGTTAGATGTCTTGCAAAAATACTCCATTTCACTGTCATTACAGATAACTACAATCTCTAAAATCCAAAATCCTTATCAGAATCTCTGTGATCAGAAATCACTTATTTTCCTTACACTCTATAAAATGTAACAATATCCAGGCTTTTCTGAAACATTCTTATCTGTTACCTTATCAGACACGTAATGTATTAGTTTTCCTCATACCTTCCTGGCTACACATCCTCAGTGATTGTAAGTGGCTCCTGACTTGTCAGTATCTTCCAAGGGATAACCCAGGGCTGTCTCCCAAACACTGCACTCTTATATTTCCACACAGAGCACCAAGAAAACCTCATATGCTCCACCAGATTGCATTGCTATTTCACTCCGGTGCAGATGACTCTCTACCCTACAAAACACGATACTCAACTCCTTAATGATCATCTTCCCTTGGACATTATCTCACGCATTTGAGGCTCAACATACCTGAAAAGAAACTCCTGGTCTCACCCGGTCTCTCTCCCAATTACCTCTTCCCCTATTTTCCCACCTTGGGGTACAAGGGGTCCAGAATTTCAGTCACAACCTGAGAGTTTCCATCACTTCCTCTATTCTCTCATCATCAACATACAGCAACAAGTCCAGAAGATTAATTGTCCTTCTCTTTCATCGTCTCCTATCCCAACTCTCACTACCCTGGACCAGGAAGACTTCATGCCTTTTCTGTACTATCGCAATGGGCTCTTAATTCATCTCCATGCCTCCATGATGAATAGCCCTCCTTCAGTATCCTTCATTCACACTGTGGCCTTCCAAGGTGATCATCATTTTCCCTGAAGTCTTCGTGGATTCTCATTGCTCTTCAGATAGAGGCACATTCCTTTCAGGGCAGAAAATGCTTCATGACCTGACCCTTGCCTGCCTCCACAGCTCCCCTGGTGCCAGTGGCCCTCACATTGCCCTCTGCAGCAACGCTGGACAAGAGGCACCATGTCTTGCCTCCAGCATTTTGGACCTGCACTTCCCCTGCCCAGCATCTTCCTCCCTCTGCTCCCATTGACCTGTTTACCCCTACGTATCCTTCAGCTTCAGAACACGTCACGTACTCAGCTAAGCCTTTCTGTGTCCCCAGACCAAGGGAGAACACGCTGCTATGCTTCCACAGCATCCTGGGCTTGTTGCCATAGCTCCCAGTGCCCAGGGGATTATGTGTTTGTAGCTGTCTTCCTCCCTGATTGTCAGATCCATGCAGGGAAGGCCTCGTCTGCCTTCATGACCTCAGCAGAGCCAGTGCCTGGCACCGGGCCTGCCCGTAGCCGATGTGTTATAAATATTCATTAGCTGTGCTTCACACTGAGACATGCATTCCTTCCACTATAAAGGCAACAAACTCTTTCAATTTGGAATCACCACTTACACTAAATTCTCCTGGAACAAGAACTCACAAGCCTTAACATTTGACACTAAATTTGACATATCAACGCAGATTTTAATCTATGTAATTTTTACCCTTGGAAAGTGTTAGGATACCTCAGATTTCTACTCTTTTCACTAATATCGATTACATATATAATTAAAATTTAGGTATATATAAATGATTGAGTATATAGATATGTAATATCTATATTCATAAAAACATAATCTCCTATTAGTTCTGTTTTGTTAAGAACCCTGACTAAAACACCTCAGCATGCCTCAAAGCTGACAAAGAAAGCAGAGAAGCACTGATCAGGGAAGCTCCTTCTTTAAACATGTAACTTAGTCCAACTATCAAATTTTCACTCTGCTGATGCTGTGTGATCCAACTGCATTAACAATTTTATTAAAGCACATTATATACTAGCATTATAGTGAGAAGACACATCTAGGGTTTCTCAGAAATTTACTTCCCTGGTAAATGAGTGGGACCCAACAGTTACGCCAAGACTATGACAGGGGATCACAAAGAGAGGGCATGCAGATACCACCACCGAGACACAATGAAGCTCTCCTCTGCTTCTACTGTAAGATCAGTAGTTCTCAGGCTGGAGTGCACGTAAGAATCACCATGGCAGAGCCTCTAAACTGGATGTCCATGCAAGTCTCCTCAGAGTAGAGGCAAAACACAGATTCTGAGTCACTGAAAGGGAGTCAGGCCCCTCTTAGTGAGCAGCCCGGGAACTCCCCTGCGGTGGGGCCCGTGCACGGTGGCAGCGAGGACATACGACACTTTTACAAATACAGAAAGTGGGCTCCCTCAGATCAACTTAATCCCAATCTGAGAGGAGGCTTGTGCAAAGATTTTTAAAGCTCCGAAGACTTCTAAAATAAAACATCAATGTTCACACTTTTGCATTAAGACCTCTCATTATATAATCTTATAGAATATCGTGACACAGTAAGTTATATTTATGAATGCTATAATTGATGAAAAGATTGTAACTGGTGAGCATTAATCAAAATGTTTCCGGAATGTGGGGACGTCTTGGGAAGCAGAGAGGTAGAGAAGAGGAGGGTTATCCAACCTGAACAACTACCCTACAGAGCCCGATATAACCCGGGAAGCCAAGACCCCAAGATTGGAAGGATCCTAAGGGACCAGCTCACTCACCCTCTGCCCAACTTACCAGCATGTCTGAGGGGGAGTCCAGGACCCTGGCCCATGGTCCGGATCCTCTTTATTCACTAAGGCATGTGAACTAATAGCCTCTGGAGTCATCACCTGTGTCTGCTTCGTCCCTTCTCTCATCTCCCATTCCACACAGCCCTGGTCAACGGAGCTCTGGATCCCAGAGGGGTCTAGATCCTGGAGGAACTCATTAAAGGCAAAATTCCAAAGGCTGCTGTATGACAAATGCTCTCAGAGTCCTGGATCAGGGATTGATTATGCACAGTAATCACATCTCACTGTACTTTCAGAGAAGGTGCAGATGGAGAGAGACTCAGGTATGGATACTTAATCAACTGCTTGTTTAGTAAATGGACAGTAAGCCTGTAAGGCTGGTGCCTACATTTTGGGAGGTGAAGGAGGATGGTTGGAGAAGCCATAACAACAAGCGGGAACCATACTAAAATCTCTTAGAGTGTAGGAGGCTTTATCCTGTGGGCAAGAAAGAGTCACCAGTGGTATTTGAGCAGAGTGCCATAAAGGACTCATAATTTGGAAAGATCCTGAGGGTGACACAGTCTCTCATTGCAACCAAATTCCCCATAAACATACTCAATGGGAGAGATAAAACTGCAGCTAACAAGGACTACATCTGTATGACCCAACCATATGTAGGTATACAGGAAATACTGGAAGAAGAGAAAGATAAACTCTCCCAGATCATGTTCAATTCTTCCTCGTGCCAAGATGGAGATGGAAACTCAGACTTGAATCCCACTGAGGTCCTTCTACCTCCTTACATCTCCAGGAAAGCATTGATAAGATTCTGCCACTACCATCATCTCTGACTCTCGGCACATGTGCCAGATTACACCTAGTTTCCAGCCCTTCCTTGCACTGCAGTTGACCACAGGGCCACAGCTGCCATTTATAGCTCCTTCTACACTCCACATTCCATGTCCCCCATTGGCCATCATCTCAGCTGGGTGGGTTCTTTACATAGTGGTATAAGGCAATCTTCATTCCTAGGAATGTGCATCCTCACTGGTCTTGCCTTTACTGTGTTGTTACAGTTTTCATTAACATTTATTAGGTATGATATAATGAGAAGCACCCAAAGAACCTCCCAGAACATCAGACCTGGTCCTATCTGCTCCAGTTGACTTCAGTAACCCAGATTTCTCTTGGTGTTCAAGGTCACCACCCAGACAGCATGAAACCTGTTTGTTGTGTATTGGTTCACATAAGAACCACGAATGTCCAGATGGTAGTCTTAACTTCCAGTTCAATGACACCATTGTTACATCCTCTTGAGAAATAGATAAGATAGTTCTTGTGCACCACTTTCAATTCTTTAAGCCTCATCTCTCATTCCAGCCACACCTACAGTCAGCAGCGGTGCACTGACTTCAACAAGCCTGAGTAGATGCAACTAGGCAGCCTTCCACCTCAATTCTGCTCCACATGCTCCTTGCTTCTTTGATTTCTCAGACTCCACAAAATAGGATGTCATGGGGATCCTTCTCAGTATTCATACAAATATATAAGCATATGATCCATGTTGAGTAAATTGTTGTGTTAAGTGTGAGCTGTTGATTAAGGTTCAAGATTTTTTTGCACATGGAAATCCAATTTTTCAATACCATTGTCTGAAAAGACAATTTTTTCACGGAATTACATTTGCACCTTTGTCACACATCATTTCATGATATGAGTGGATCTCCTTCTGAACCCTGTTCTGTTCTATGTGAACCTACATGTCTCCCTTTAGTACCGTCCTTTCCTGCATATTTCAACTTAACGGTAAGTCTGTAAAGAGGCCATGTGAGTCAGCCTAGCTTGTTCTTCACTTCCAAAATCAGCATTGGCTTTTTTAGTTACTTTGATTTTACCCATAAAGTTTTCAGTCAGATTGTTAATTTTGACCCCCCAAAATCCTTTCGGAATTGTGTTGAATCTCTACATCAGTAACGGAAGAGTCGGCATCTTAACAATACTGAATTTTGCAACCTATGAACATGTTATATCTTCTGTGACTTTCTTAAAGTTTATTTTGATACCATTAATCTACAATTACATGAGCAATATTATGGTGATTACACTACCCCCTTCATCAGGTTCCCCCCACCAACCCCATTCCAGTCACTGTCCATCAGCATAGGGAGATGCTATAGAGTCACTACTTGTCTTCTCTGGGTTGTACAGTCCTCCCCGTGTCCCCTTAACATTACATCTGCTAATCTTAATGCCCCTTTTCCCCCCTTTTCCCTCCCTTCCCACCCATCCTCCCCAGTCCCTTTCCCTTTGGTAACTATTAGTCCGTTCTTGGGTTCTGTGAGTCTGCTGCTGTTTTGTTCCTTCAGTTTTTTTTCTTAGTTCTTATACTCCACATATGAGTGAAATCATTTGGTACTTGTCTTTTTCGGCTTGGCTTATTTCACTGAGCATAATACCCTCTAGCTCCATCCATGTTGTTGCAAATGGTAGGATTTGTTTTCTTCTTATGGCTGTATAATATTCCATTGTGTATATGTACCACCTCTTCTTCATCCATTCATCTACTGATGGACACTTAGGTTGCTTCCATTTCTTGGCTATTATAAATAGTGCGGTGATAAACATAGGGGTGCATCTGTCTTTTCCAAACTGGGCTGCTGCATTCTTAGGGTAAATTCCTAGGAGTGGAATCCTGGGTCAAATGGTATTTCTATTTTGAGTTTTTTGAGGAACCTCCATACTGCTTTCCACAATGGTTGAACTAATTTGCATTCCCACCAGCAGTGTAGGACGGTTCCCTTTTCTCCACATCCTCGCCAACATTTGTTATTGTTTGTGTTTTGGATGTTGGCTATCCCCACTGGTGTGAGGTGGTATCTCATTGTGGTTTTAATCTGCATTTCTCTGATTAGTAATGTGGAGCATCTTTTCATGTGCCTGTTTGGCCATCTGAATTTCTTCTTTGGAGAAGTGTCTATTCATGTCCTCTGCCCATTTGTTTTTTTTTTTATAAGTTTATTTTGATATCATTAATCTACAATTAAATGAGTACTATTATGGTGATTACACTAACCCCCTTCATCAGGTGCCCCCCTCCAACCCCATTACAGTCACTCTCCATCAGCGTAGTGAGATGCCACAGAGTCACTACTTGTCCTGTCTGGGTTGTACAGCCCTCTCTGTGCCCCCCCAACATTACATCTGTTAATGCCCATTTCTTAACTGGATTATTTTCTCTTTCTTTTTTGAGGTGTGTGAGTTCTTTAAATATTTTGGATGTCAACCCCTTATCGGATACGTCATTTATGAATATATTCTCCCATATTGTAGGAAGTCTTTTTGTTCTCCTGATGGTGTCCTTTGCTGTACAGAAGCTTTTCAGCTTCACATAGTCCCACTTGTTCATTTTTGCTTTTGTTTCCCTTGCCCGGGGAGATATGTTCATGAAGAAGTCACTCATGTTTATGTCCAAGAGATTTTTACCTATAGTTTTTTCTAAGAGTTTTATGGTTTCATGACTTACATTCAGGTCTTTGATCCACCTTGAGTTTACCTTTGTGTATGGGGCTAGACAGTAGTCCAGTTTCATTCTCTTACATGTATCTGTCCAGTTTTTCCAACACCAGCTGCTGAAGAGGCTGTCATCTCCCCAATGTATATCCAAGGCTCCCTTATCAAATATTAATTGACTGTATATGTTTGGCTTGATGTTTGGATTTTCTATTCTATTCCACTGATCTGTGGATCTGTTTTTGTGCCAATAACAAATTGTCTTGATTACTGTGGCTTTGTAGTAGAGCTTGAATCAGGGAGCATAATTCCCCCTGTTTTATTCCTCCTTCACAGGATTGCTCTGGCTATTCGGGGTCTTTTGCAGTGTCATATGAATTTTAGAATTATTTGTTCCAGTTCATTGAAGAAAGCTGTTGGTAGTTTGATAGGGATTGCACTTGAATCTGTAGATTGCTTTAGGTAGTATAGCCCTTTTGACAATATTTATTCTTCCTAGCCAAGAGCATGGGATGCATTTCCATTTGTTAGTGTCCTCTTTAATTTCTCTTAGGAGTGTCTTGTAGTTTTCAGAGTACAGGTCTTTCAGTTCCTTCATTAGGTTTATTCCTAGGTATTTTATTCTTTTTGATGCAATTGTGAATGGAATTGTTTTTCTGATTTCTCTTTCTGTTAGTTCATCATTAGTGTATAGGAAAGCAACAGATTTCTGTGTGTTAATTTTGTATCCTGCAAATTTGCTGAATTCAGATATTAGTTCTAGTAGTTTTGGAGTGGAGTCTTTAGGGTTTTTTATGTACAATATCATGTCATCTTCAAATAATGACAATTTGACTTCTTCTTTACCAATCTGGATGCCTTGTATGTTTTTCTTTTGTCTGATTGCTGTGGCTAGGACCTCCAGTACTATGTTGAATAACGGTGGAGAGAGTGGGCATCCCTTTCTTGTTCCCGATCTTAGAAGAAAAGCTTTTAGCTTCTCGCTATTAAGTATGATGTTAGCTGTGGATTTGTCATATATGGCCTTTATGATGTTGAGGTACTTGCCCTCTATACCCATTTTGTTGAGAGTTTTAATCAGGAATGGATGCTGAATTTTGTCAAATGCTTTTTCAGCATCTATGGAGATGATCATGTGGTTTTTGTTATTCTTTTTGTTGATGTGGTGGATGATGTTGATGGATTTTCGAATGTTGTACCATCCTTGCATCCCTGGGATGAATCCCACTTGATCATGGTGTATGATCCTCTTGATGTATTTTTGAATTTGGTTTGCTAATATTTTGTTGAGTATTTTTGCATCCATGTTCATCAGGGATATTGGTCTGTAGTTTTCTTTTTTGGTGAGATCTTTGCCCGGTTTTGGTATTAGAGTGATGCTGTCTTCATAGAATGAGTTTGGAAGTATTCCCTCCTCTTCTATTTTTTGGAAAACTTTAAGGAGAATGGGTGTTACGTCTTCTCTATATATCTGGTAGAATTCACAAGTGAATCCATCTGGTCCGGGGGATTTGTTCTTGGGTAGTTTTTTTGATTACCACTTCAATTTCATTGCTGGTGATTGGTCTGTTTAGTTTTTCTGTTTCTTATTTGTTCAGTTTTGGAAGGTTGTATTTTTCTAAGAAGTTGTCCATTTCTTCTATGTTTTCCAGCTTGTTAGCATATAGATTCTCATACTATTCTCCTATAATTCTTTGTATTTCTGTGGGATCAGTCGTGATTTTTCCTTTCTCATTTCTGATTGTGTTTATGTGTGTAGATTCTCTTTTTCTCTTAATGAGTCTGGCTAAGATTTATCTATTTTTTTATTTTTTCAAAGAACCCGCTCTTGGTTTCATTGATTTTTTTCTATTGTTTTATTCTTCTCAATTTTATTTATTTCTTCTCTGATCTTTATTATGTCCCTCCTTCTGGTGACTTTGGGTCTCATTTGTTCTTCTTTTTCCAATTTCAGTAATTGTGTCTTTAGGCTATTCATTTGGGAATATTCTTCTTTCTTAGGTAGGCCTGCATTGCAGTATAGTTTCCTCTTAGAACTGCCTTTGCTGCGTCCCACAGAAGCTCTGCCTTTGTGTTGTTGTTGTCATTTGTCTCCATATACTCTTTGATTTCTGTTTTGATTTGGTCTTTGACCCATTGATTAATTAGGAGAATGTTGTTAAGTCTCCATGTATTTGTGAGCCTTTTTGTTTTCTTTTTAAAGTTTAATTCTAGTTTAATACCTTTATGATCTGAGAAGTTGGTTGGTAGAATTTCAATATTTTCCATTTTACTGAGGTTCATTTTTTTGGCCTAGTATGTGGTCTATTCTGGAAAATGTTCCATGTGCACTTGAGAAGAATGTGTATCCTGTTGCTTTTGGGTGCAGAGTTCTGTAGTTGTCTGTTAGGTCCATCTGTTCTAGTGTGTTGTGCAGTGCCTCTGTGTCTTTACTTATTTTCTGTCTGGTTGATCTGTCCTTTGGAGTCAGTGGTGTGTTGAAGTCACCTAAAAATGAATGCATTTCTGTCTTTTTCCTCCTTTAATTCTGTTAGTATTTGTTTCACATATGCCGGTGCTCCTGGGTTGGGTGCATATATATTTAAAATGGTTATATCCTCTTTTTGGACTGACCCTGTTATCATTATGTAATGTACTTCTTTATCTCTTGCTACTTTCTTCGTTTTGAAGTCTATTTGGTCTGATGCAAGTACTGCAACACCTGCTATTTTCTCCTTGTTGTTTGCATGAAATATCTTTTTCCATCCCTTCACTTTTAGTCTGGGGATATCTTTGCGTTTAAGGTGAGTTTCTTGTAGGCAGCATATAGATGGGCCTTGCTTTTTTATCCATTCTGTTACTCTGTGTCTTTTGATTGGTGCATTCAGTCCATTTACATTTAGGGTGATTATAGATAAATATGTACTTATTGCCATTGCTGGCTTTAGATTTGTGGTGACCAAAGGTTCAGGGGTTGCTTCTTAACTATCTAACAATCTAACTTAATTTTCTTGTTAAGCTTTTGCAAACGCATTCCTATGTTTCTTTATTTCTCTCCCTTCTTATTCTTCATCCTCCATTCTTTATATACTAGGTGTTTTATTCTTTTCCTTTAGTTAGTATTTGGATGGTCTGCTTTCTTTGTTATGATTTTATTTTCTCTGGTGACAGCTTTTTAGCCTTAGGAGTGCTTCCCTCTAGAGCAGTTCCTTTAAGATGTCCTGTAGAGGTGGTTTATGGGAGGCAAATTCTCTCAGCTTTTGCTTGTCTGGAAATTGTTTAATCCCTCCGTCATATTTAAATGATAATAGTGCTGGATACAATATTCTTGTTCGAGGCCCTTCTGTTTCATTGCGTTAAATATATCATGCCATTCTCTTCTAGCCTGTAAGGTTTCTGTTGAGAAGTCTGTTGTTAGTCTGATGGGTTTTCCTTTGAAGGTGATCTTTTTTCTTTCTCTAGCTGCCTTTAATACTCTGTCCTTATCCTTGGTCTTTGCCATTTTAATTATTATGGTTCTTGGTGTTGTCTTCCTGGGGTCCCTTGTGTTTGGAGATCTGTGGG
This sequence comes from Smutsia gigantea, assembly GCA_032199065.1. Lineage (NCBI taxonomy): Eukaryota > Metazoa > Chordata > Mammalia > Pholidota > Manidae > Smutsia > Smutsia gigantea. The sequence goes on from JAVSCE010009041.1 coordinate 53,587, forward strand.
CTTCCATGGACTGCAAGACTATTTCCTTCCCCAGCGTGGGGAAGTTTTCAGCAATTATTTCTTCAAAGACACTTTCTATCCCTTTTTCTCTCTCTTCTTCCTCTGGTACTCCTATAATGCGAATATTGTTCCGTTTAGATTGGTCACAGTTCTCTTAATATTCTTTCATTCCTAAAGATCCTTTTATCTCTCTCTGCCTCAGCTGCTCTGTGTTCCTGTTCTCTGATTTCTATTGCATTAACAGTCTCTTGCATCTCGTCCAGTCTGCTGCTGAGCCCGTCGATGGCTTGTCTCATTTCTGCATTATCTTTCCTGACTTCCCTCACTTCCTCCCTTAGCTCTTGCATATTTCTCTGTAGATCCATCAGCATGGTTATGACTTTTATTCTGAATTCTTTTTCAGGAAGATTCTGCATTTCCATCCCTTCAGGTTCCTTCCCAGGGGTTGTCTGGGTCTTGGTGATTTTTGTCTGTATCATATTCCTTTGTCTTGTCATGTTGATAGGAGTGGTCGCTGGTAGGTGCCACGTATGTGAGCTGGGCTCTTTAAGGCTTAAAAAAAAACCACAAAAAAAACAAACAAGCAAAAAAAGAAGGAAGAGAAAGAAAAGAGAGAAAGAAGAAAGTAAATAAAGAAAAAGGAAAGGAAAAAAGAAAAAAAATTTTAAGCAAGAAAAACAAACAAACAAAAGAAGGAAGAGAAAGAAAAGAGAGAAAGAAGAAAGAAGGAAAAGAAAGGAAACGGAAATGGAAAAATAAAAAGAAAAAAAGGAGAAAAACGAAAGAAAGAAAAGCCCACCTGGAGTGGATTCTCTAAGCGTGCTGTAGGTGTCCCTGTTCGTTGCTCCACTAATACGCAGCTGGTGTTGCGCCGCATTTTATAAGTCTGGCCAGGGCAGGAGCGAATAGGAGGCTATTGTTTTCTGTATAATGTTCCAGCGTGGCTGCTCCCTTCTCTCCGTCACGAGCAAAAGGGTCTGAAGTTCCCCAGGACTTCCAGCCTGAAGGGCTGAGCCCAAAAGGGCGATGGTGTTCCCTCGCTGAGCCCCCCACCACTCTGAGTTGGCTACAAACGGCATGCACTTTTCTCTTGTTCCAGGCTACTGGCTGCACGGTCCCCGCGCGTTCGCGGCTCAAACCTGCCCCTTCTGCCTCTCCAATGTCCGATGCACTGCGAGATGTGTGTCAGTGCTCCCGGCGCAGACCCTCGAGGCTGGTTATTTCGCGGACCTGCTCTTCCACTCCCTCCGGGCTCCAAATCCTCATCTCCCGCCAGCGCACTGGGCTGGGTGATTGCTCGGGTGCCACCGGGTCGCAGCTCTGTATCTTACCCGCCACATGGGGTGCTGAGTCCTCCCAGGTGTGGCTGCACACTGTGCACTTTCCTGTGTGCTCTGGTCTCTCTTTTAGGAATAGTTGTATTTGCTGTATTTTCGTAGATTTATATAGTTTTGGGAGATTTCTGCTGCCCTGCTCACGCCACCATCTTCCCGGAACTCTCTTCTGTGACTTTTTAATCAGTGTTTTATACTTTTGAAGATATAGATCTTGCATATAGTATGTAAGATTTATACCTAAGTATTAAATGGATTAATGCTATTTTAAATGGTACCTTAAAGTGTTTTTTCACTTTCCGCATAGTCATTGTTAGTTGAAATAAATGCACTTTTAATATATTAGTATAACATACAGACAGCTAAAAACTTCCATAACGTGTAAGATACACAGCATTTCTAAATAACATATGTTTCAAAGAAGAAATCTCACAAGGAATTTTAAATATTTTGGACCCACAAACATTTAAAAAGTGAAAACACACGTTATCACAAGCAGTGCTTAGAGGGCATTTTACAGGATTGAGTGTAGATGTTAGAGCCAGTAAGTGAAGGCAAAGCCATGTCTACCTTTGCTGCATCAGATTTATCAGACTCCAACCTCAGCATAGACAAAGAAACAGTATGCACTGCCATGTCTTGTCAGGCCGAGCATGTCCCCATTCCTTCCTGTCTTGTGTCTTATCAAGCTTTCTCAACTCTAACCATGCTGACACAGAGAAGCTACTTCCTACCTCTCATTAAAATGTGCATAGCAGGTCATTTATCCTACATGTGCATAAACTACTTATACCTTGCAGGAAGAATTTTATGAAGGGGAAGACACTGGGAGAGCAAAATATTTACCTAATAATTAAAGGAATAAGCCATACATTAATAGAATTGAGTTACAGCCTGTGTGTGGTTTAGATTCCAAAGGGAGCATGTTAGCTAAAAGCGTCACATATTCAAAGTTACCCTGCAAATCCCCTAACAAGAGGTCCTCTTATACAATGACATATTGTCTAACAGTAGGTCAAATACAGCCAGTTTTCTTTCATTTTTAAAATAGCTAATCCTCGTTTAGTAAAGCACAACCTAAACCCATGCCTATATTAAGAAGCCTGTCACATAAACAAAAATAATGTGTCTCCAAACACTAACGTTCTTGCACAGCACATTAGATGCTCTTAAGTTATTTCATCATTTTCTCAATCTCTCTGTCTCAACCTTTTTTCTGTCTGTCTCCAATGTTGTTTTTTGAGCTTCTGTGACTACATTCATATAAGCTAACATCAAGATGACCATATATCAGTTTGCCCTTTACAGTCACAGTTTATGCCCATTTTTAGAATCCTTTTACTCTCAAAACGACTCCAGGTTGGACTGTGGAGTAACACAATAGAGTTCCTTTGTGGTGGGGCTACCATTCTTAAACTGCATTTTCGTGATAGTTAGATGAATCCATACATGTAATAAAATTTCATAAACTACACAAGGAGACATAAAAAAAAGTCTGAGTGCAGCAAAAGCTGGTGGAATCCAAGTACGGTCTGTGGTGCAGGTCATTTTAATGTGCTAATGTTAATTTTCTGGTTTTGCTAATACATTCTAGTTTTATACAATGTTTTCACTGGGGGAACCTATGTGAGGTACAACTTTCCTCCTCTCTACTATTTTTTAAACTTCTTGTCATTCTATAATTATTTCAAAAGAAAAAATTTAAGTATATATACATATATGTGTGTGTGTGTGTGTGTGTGTGTGTGTGTATTTCAGTTTAGACAGTAAATTATATGACCTCTTAGCTATGTGTACTTAGTAGTTTAGTCACTCTTAGCCCCTCTCTGGACTTAATACTTACTTCCTGCAAATTTTGTGCATTAATGTGGCCAAGGGAAAAGCATGTATCAGTAGTTATGCTCCCATTTCATAATACAGATTTTAATATAGCAGTCAGTGAAGAAATAATTTCTCACCAGCACCTACCCCAACACCTTGCATCTAATGTGAGCCATGTGGCTGAGTTCTGGAGAATGAAATGTAAGGCAAAGCGATGTATGTCACTTCTTCTCCCAGTCCATAAAACTGGTTAATGTGGACTTCTACCCACCATCTTCCTCCCACTGAATGCCACTACTTGAGATGACTGTAGAAGCCATTGTTAAAGATTTTGGAGCCTCCATCAGCCCAATGCCATGAAACACAGTGCTGCCCATGTCCCAAAGCCTACTGAATTTTACACGAGTGATAAAAAGCATTAGTTGTATTGCAACACTGAGATTTCAAGGTTTATTTGTTACACCACCTACTGCACCTTAGGTAACACATGGAGAATATTATAATAAATCAAATATAATATTTAAAAGAAAAAATCCATATGAAAAATCCATTTTTGTAAATACGTATATACATACATTCACAGGCACATACATATACACAAACAGGCCTTGCTAACTGGATGCTAGGTTAATATGAACCAAGAAATGGAATATAGTTTGATGTAGTCCCATTCATCTATGTTTGGCTTTGTTGCTTGTGCCTATGGTGTGAAATGCAAGGAGTCATTGCCAAGGCTAATGCAAGGAAGTTTTCTCCCTAAGTTTTCTTCAGAGAGTTTTATAGTTTTAGGTCTTATCTTGAAGTGAGTAGTCTCTTTTGAGTTGATTTTGGTGCACAGTATAGGGCACAGACCCAGTTTCATTCTTTTCCATGTGTATATACAGTGTTCCCAACACCATTTGTTGGAGAGAATATCATTTCCCCACTGCATGTTCATGACACCATAGTCGAAGATCAATTGATCATATATACATGGATTTATTTCTAGGTTCTTTACCTGTTCCTTTGCTCTATATGTCTGTCTGGATGCCACAGCCTTACTGTTTTAATTTCTATAGCTTTGTAATATATTTTGAAACGAGGAAGTGTGATGCCTCTAGCTTTGTACTCAAGTTTGTTTTGCCTTTGAAGACTCTGATGGAGTTCCATATACAGTTTAGGATTGCTTTTTGTATTTCTGTAAAAAGAAAATGTAATTCAGATTTTGATAGGGACTGCAGTGAAAATGTAGATAGTTTTGGGTATTACGACATATTAATAATATGACTTCTTCCAATTCACCAATTAAGGATGTTTCTCCAATTATTTTTGCCTGCCTCCATATCTTCATCAGTGTTTTATAGTTTTCAGTATACAGGTCTTTCATTTCTTAGTTAAAGTCTTTCCTAAGTATTTAGTACTTTTGATGCTACCTCATGCTTAATAGCTTCTCCACAACAAAGGAAATAATCAACAAAGTGAAAAGGCATCCTGTGGGATGGAAGAAAATACTTGCAAGTATCTGATGAAGGGCTTTTTCCAAATATATAAGATTCTCCTACAACTCAATTACAGAAACACAACCAAATTTATAGATGGGAAAGTGACTTCAATGTACTTTCTGCCAAAGAGGACATACAAATGGCCACCGGGTATATGAAAAAGTGACTTGACATCACCAATCATCAGGAAAATGCAGATCAAAACCACAGTGGGATATCACCTCGCACCTGTTAGGGTGGATATTATTTTTTCAAATAAATAATGGATAACAAGCAGTGGAGGAAAAAACCCTTTTACACTTTTGATAGGCATGCAGAATGGTGCTCCACAATGGAAAGAGTAAGAAGGCTCCACAAAAAGTTCAAAAAAGAACTATCATATGACCAAGCAATCCAGAATCTGTGCATATATCTATAGGAAGGTGATCAGGATCCTGAAGAGAGACCTGCATTCTCATGGTCAGGGCAACATTATGTAAAATAGCCAAGTAATGTAAACAATACAAATACCCAGCTATAAATGAATAAATAAAATACTGTATATGCATAAAACAATCTCATTCAATGTTAAAAAAGAAAGAAATCTTCATATTTGTGGCATGGATGAACATAAGCAAAATAACCACTCAGAAAAGGAAAAATACTGCACGATTCCATTTTAGGTAGGAGATATCCAAAATAGGCACTCTCAAAGAGGAGAAGAATAGAGTGGTTGTCAGGGGTGAGACAGAGAGGAAAATGGAGAATTGATTTTCCACAGTGTAAAGTTGCTGTTACATAGGTGAATACACTCTAAATATCTGCTGTACAACACAGTACCTACAATTAATGATATGATAATGTGCACTCTAAAATATACCAACAGGAGAGGTCTAACGTTAAGTGTTCTTACCAAAAGAAAAAAGACACTCACAAAAATGAAAATAATTTCTTGGAGGTGATGCATGTCTTCAGTACCCTAGTTGGAGTGATGGCATCACAGATGTATGCACAGGTCGCTTCAAAATGTATGCTTTAAGGGTGTGCAATTTCCTGCATATCAATGATACCCTCAATAACACTGAAAGAGGAAATACAATATAAACAATGAAACGACACGGAAAATGTAGGAAGAGTCAAATTTTTTGCATGTAAGTTCAACGTGCTCATAGAGCATGAAGTGAAGATGTCTTGTATGAAGATAAAAATAAAAATTGGGAATTGGAGAAAGATCTAGACTTCAGAGAGAGATGTGAGTCATGCAAATTTATCTGAGAGAGTGGAAACAATGGGTTTACATGCCATTGGTAGGACAGGTGAATAAAAAAACAAAAGGACCAAAGGTGGAAACCCAGTACATGCCATACAGAATGAAAATAAATGCCTGGTCTCCGTTTGTCTGAGGTGTATGAAATGAGAAGAACCATAAAAATCAGTCTGAGATCTTAAATAAGCTCAATTCAGACCCATTTTGGGGACCTTCGCAAGTCATCAAATTCCAAATATTCCAATCCTTAAAATGGGGATAAGATTCCTATGGAATCACCACGAAAGTAAACAAGATCAGGGATGAGTTTCTTGGTAAATTCCAAAATATCAAGCAGAAGAGAGACATCCACACACAGTGAGTTGTTAAGCAGATTTGGCTTCTTTCTTTTCTTCCGTTTTAAGGCTCAGATGAGAGTTAGCTTCCCGGGAAAGACAAGCTAAGCTGTGGTAGTCAGAGAGGGAGACCGTGGACATTAGGGTCTGGTCAGGTCAAAAGACAACGTAGACGTGAAAATACATCAGAGAAGAAAAGGTTAAGAGGAAAAATGATGTGAACCATTATTCAGGAAGAGGTGAGTAAGAATCTGTAGTCATAGAAAAAGAATCCAGTTCAGCAGAGGCAAGAGGCAAGTATGATATCTTAGTCTTAGACAGCCCTTGGAAAATAGTGTTATTTAAAGCAGATTTTAATTTAAAAAATAGAACACAAGAAAACTTAAATGTTTAACAACTGGAGACAAAAAGATCAATGAAAAATTATAAATGATCTTCAGAGTCACCTATGACTATCAGAGAGGAACACCTTGTTAGCAAGTCACCTAGATCCCCTTTCCAAGTTGAACTACATATATTCAGTTACAGTCTTTCCCTTATTGTACAGTTATTCACAATATCATTTAAAAAGAAACCTTATGGTACAAAAAGAGAAGTGTCTGTTAAGACCAATATTTCACTAAAATTACATAAAAATCCCCAGCTTTACTATCATACACAGAAGGGAATTTTCTGTTTGAAAAACACTCTGCCCAGGGCTCCCTTCATGTCTCTGTTCCTCAGGCTGTAGATGAAGGGGTTCAGCATGGGGGTCACCACCGTGTACATCACAGCCATGACAGTCTCCTTAGCAGGAGAACTGTCAGCAGAGGGGCATAAATAGAGACCAATAACTGTCCCATAAAACAGAGACACCACAGAGACGTGGGAACCACAAGTGGAGAAGGCCTTGTGGATGCTCCGAGCAGAAGGGACTTTGAGGATGGAGGACACAATTCGTGCATAGGACATGATGATGAGTAGGAACGGGATGACGAGAAGAAAGCCCCCCATGACAAATATCAACAGCTCATTGACTTGGGTGTCAGAGCAGGCCAGCTTCAGCAGAGCAGACAGGTCACAGAAAAAATGGGGAATTACGTTGTTTCCACAAAAACTCACTCTGGCCATGAGCAGGGTGTGTAACATGGCATGGAACGTGGTCAGCACCCAGCACAGCCCCACCAGGGACAGACAGAGCCCGGGGCCCATGATGGTGGTGTAGTGCAGGGGGAAGCAGATGGCCACATAGCGGTCATAGGCCATGGCCACGAGGAGGAAGCTCTCCAGGTCTCCAAAAAGCAGGAAGAAGTATATTTGGGTCAGGCAGGCAGCGTAGGGGATGGATGGGACCTGGCTCTGCATGTTGTGCAGGAAAATGGGCATTGTGACCGAAGAAAAACAGAGGTCAGAGAAGGACAAATTGCTGAGAAAGAAATACATGGGCATGTGGAGGTGGGAATCCAGGCAGATGAGGACGATGATGAGGAAGTTCCCCAGGATGGTGGTAACATACATGGCCAGGAACACGGCATAGAGCAGGTCGGCGTGCTCTGGCCTGATGGGCAGTCCTAGTAGGAGGAACTCTGAGAGGGCAGTTTGATTTCTTCCTGTCATGATCTGTCTCCAGTATCTTTAGAAAGAAAGAAAAGTGTCCATTAAAACATGGATTAAAAATTAAAATGTTTAGGATACATGTATTGTTAGATGTCTTGCAAAAATACTCCATTTCACTGTCATTACAGATAACTACAATCTCTAAAATCCAAAATCCTTATCAGAATCTCTGTGATCAGAAATCACTTATTTTCCTTACACTCTTTAACATGTAACGATATCCAGGCTTTTCTGAAACATTCTTATCTGTTACCTTATCAGACACCTAATGTATTAGTTTTCCTCAAACCTTCCTGGCCACACATTCTCAGTGATTGTAAGTGGCTCCTGACTTGTCAGTAACCCAGGGCTGTCTCCCAAACACTGCACTCTTATATTTCCACACAGAGCACCAAGAAAACCTCATATGCTCCACCAGATAGCATTGCCATTTTACTCTGGTGCAGATGACTCTCTAACCTACAAAACACGATACTCAACTCCTTAATGATCATCTTCCCTTGGACATTATCTCACGCATTTAAGGCTCAACGTAACTGAAAAGAAACTCCTGGTCTCACCCGGTCTCTCTCCCAATTCCCCCTTCCTCTATTTTCCCACCTTGGTGTACAAGGGGTCCAGGAGCTTCCATCACAACCTGAGAGTTTCCTTCACTCCCCCTATTCTTTCATCATCAACACACAACAACAAGTCCAGAAGATTAATTTTCCTTCTCTTTCATCCTCTTCTATCTCAACTCTCACTACCCTGGACCAGGAAGACTTCATGCCTTTTCTGTACTATCGCAATGGACTCTTAATTCATCTCCATGCCTCCATAATGAATAGCCCTCCTTCAGTATCCTTCATTCACACTGTGGCATTCCAAGGTGATCATCATTTTCCCCGAAGTCTTCATGGACTCTGATCACCCTTAAGACACAGGCACATTCCTTTCAGGGCACAAAATGCTTCATGCCCTGACCCTTGCCTGCCTCCACAGCTCCCCTGGTGCCAGTGGCCCTCACATTGCCCTCTGCAGCAACGCTGGACAAGACGCACCATGTCTTGCCTCCAGCTTTTTGGACCTGCCCTTCCCCTGCCCAGCATCTTCCTCCCTCTGCTCCCTGCTGACCTCTTTGCTCCTACGTATCCTTCAGCTTCAGAACACGTCACTTACTCAGCTAACCCTTCCCTGTGTCCCCAGACCAGGGGAGAGCCCACTGCTAAGCTTCCACAGCATCCTGGGCTTGTTGCCATAGCTCCCAATGCCCGGAGGTGTTATGGGTTTGTAGCTGTCTTCCTACCAGATTGTCAGCTCCATGCAGGGAAGGCCTCATCTGCCTTCATGACCGCAGCAGAGCCAGTGGCACGTAGCCGATGTGTTATAAATATTTATTAACTGTGCTTCAGACTGAGACATGCATTCCTTCCACTATAAAGGCAACAAACTCTTTCAATTTGGAATCACCAGTTACACTAAATTCTGCTGGAACAAGAACTCGCAAGCCTTAACATTTGACACTAAATTTGACATATCATTGCAGATTTTAATCTATGTAATTTTTACCCTTGGAAAGTGTTAGGATACCTCAGATTTCTACTCTTTTCACTAATATCGATTACATACATAGTTAAAATATTTAGGTATATATAAATGATTGAGTATATAGATATGTAATATAGATATTCATAAAGACATAATCTCCTGTTAGTTCTGTTTTCTTCAGAACCCTGACTAAAACACCTCAGCATGCCTCAAAGCTGACAAAGAAAGCAGAGAAGCACTGATCAGGGAAGCTCCTTCTTTAAACATGTAACTTAGTCCAACTATCAAATTTTCACTCTGCTGATGCTGTGTGATCCAACTGCATTAACAATTTTATTAAAGCACATTACATACTAGCATTATAGTGAGAAGACACATCTAGGGTTTCTCAGAAATTTACTTCCCTGGTTAATGAGTGGGACCCACCAGTTACGCCAAGACTATGACAGGGGATCACAAAGAGAGCGCATGCAGATACCACCACCGAGACACAATGAAGCTCTCCTCTGCTTCTACTGTAAGATCAGTAGTTCTCAGGCTGGAGTGCACGTAAGAATCACCATGGCAGAGCCTCTAAACTGGATGTCCATGCAAGTCTCCTCAGAGTAGAGGCAAAACACAGATTCTGAGTCACTGAAAGGGAGTCAGGCCCCTCTTAGTGAGCAGCCCGGGAACTCCCCTGCGGTGGGGCCCGTGCACGGTGGCAGCGAGGACATACGACACTTTTACAAATACAGAAACTGGGCTCCCTCAGATCAATGTAATCACAATCTGAGAGGAGGCTAGTGCAAAGATTTTTAAAGCTCCGAAGACTTCTAAAATAAAACATCAATGTTCACACTTTTGCATTAAGACCTCTCATTATATAATCTTATAGAATATCGTGACACAGTAAGTTATATTTATGAATGCTATAATTGATGAAAAGATTGTAACTGGTGAGCATTAATCAAAATGTTTCCGGAATGTGGGGAAGTCTTGGGAAGCAGAGAGGTAGAGAAGAGGAGGGTTATCCAACCTGATCAACTACCCTACAGAGCCCCGTATAACCCGAGAAACCAAGCCCCCAAGGTTGGAAGGATCCTAAGGGACCAGCTCACTCACCCTCTGCCCAACTTACCAGCATGTCTGAGGGGGAGTCCAGGACTCTGGCCCATGGTCCGGATCCTCTTTATTCACTAAGGCATGTGAACTAATAGCCTCTGGAGTCATCACCTGTGTCTGCTTCGTCCCTTCTCTCATCTCCCATTCCACACAGCCCTGGTCAACGGAGCTCTGGATCCCAGAGGGGTCTAGATCCTGGAGGAACTCATTAAAGGCAAAATTCCAAAGGCTGCTGTATGACAAATGCTCTCAGAGTCCTGGATCAGGGATTGATTACCCTCAGTAATCACATCTCACTATACTTTCAGAGAAGGTGCGGATGGAGAGAGACTCAGGTATGGATACTTAATCAACTGCTTGTTTAGTAAATGGACAGTAAGCCTGTAAGGCTGGTGCCTACATTTTGGGAGGTGAAGGAAGATGGTTGGAGAAGCCATAACAACAAGCGGGAACGATCCTAAAATCTCTTAGAGTGTAGGAGGCTTTATCCTGTGGGCAAGAAAGAGTCACCAGTGGTATTTGAGCAGAGTGCCATAAAGGACTCATAATTTGGAAAGATCCTGAGGGTGACACAGTCTCTCATTGCAACCAAATTCCCCATAAACATACTCAATGGGAGAGATAAAACTGCAGCTAACAAGGACTACATCTGTATGACCCAACCATATGTAGGTATACAGGAAATACTGGAAGAAGAGAAAGATAAACTCTCCCAGATCATGTTCAATTCTTCCTCGTGCCAAGATGGAGATGGAAACTCAGACTTGAATCCCACTGAGGTCCTTCTACCTCCTTACATCTCCAGGAAAGCATTGATAAGATTCTGCCACTACCATCATCTCTGACGCTCGGCACATGTGCCAGATTACACCTAGTTTCCAGCCCTTCCTTGCACTGCAGTTGACCACAGGGCCACAGCTGCCATTTATAGCTCCTTCTACACTCCACATTCCATGTCCCCCATTGGCCATCATCTCAGCTGGGTGAGTTCTTTACATAGTGGTATAAGGCAATCTTCATTCCTAGGAATGTGCATCCTCACTGGTCTTGCCTTTACTGTGTTGTTACAGTTTTCATTAACATTTATTAGGTATGATATAATGAGAAGCACCCAAAGAACCTCCCAGAACATCAGACCTGGTCCTATCTGCTCCAGTTGACTTCAGTAACCCAGATTTCTCTTGGTGTTCAAGGTCACCACCCAGACAGCATGAAACCTGTTTGTTGTGTATTGGTTCACATAAGAACCACGAATGTCCAGATGGTAGTCTTAACTTCCAGTTCAATGACACCATTGTTACATCCTCTTGAGAAATAGATAAGATAGTTCTTGTGCACCACTTTCAATTCTTTAAGCCTCATCTCTCATTCCAGCCACACCTACAGTCAGCAGCGGTGCACTGACTTCAACAAGCCTGAGTAGATGCAACTAGGCAGCCTTCCACCTCAATTCTGCTCCACATGCTCCTTGCTTCTTTGATTTCTCAGACTCCACAAAATAGGATGTCATGGGGATCCTTCTCAGTATTCATACAAATATATAAGCATATGATCCATGTTGAGTAAATTGTTGTGTTAAGTGTGAGCTGTTGATTAAGGTTCAAGATTTTTTTGCACATGGAAATCCAATTTTTCAATACCATTGTCTGAAAAGACAATTTTTTCACGGAATTACATTTGCACCTTTGTCACACATCATTTCATGATATGAGTGGATCTCCTTCTGAACCCTGTTCTGTTCTATGTGAACCTACATGTCTCCCTTTAGTACCGTCCTTTCCTGCATATTTCAACTTAACGGTAAGTCTGTAAAGAGGCCATGTGAGTCAGCCTAGCTTGTTCTTCACTTCCAAAATCAGCATTGGCTTTTTTAGTTACTTTGATTTTACCCATAAAGTTTTCAGTCAGATTGTTAATTTTGACCCCCCAAAATCCTTTCGGAATTGTGTTGAATCTCTACATCAGTAACGGAAGAGTCGGCATCTTAACAATACTGAATTTTGCAACCTATGAACATGTTATATCTTCTGTGACTTTCTTAAAGTTTATTTTGATACCATTAATCTACAATTACATGAGCAATATTATGGTGATTACACTACCCCCTTCATCAGGTTCCCCCCACCAACCCCATTCCAGTCACTGTCCATCAGCATAGGGAGATGCTATAGAGTCACTACTTGTCTTCTCTGGGTTGTACAGTCCTCCCCGTGTCCCCTTAACATTACATCTGCTAATCTTAATGCCCCTTTTCCCCCCTTTTCCCTCCCTTCCCACCCATCCTCCCCAGTCCCTTTCCCTTTGGTAACTATTAGTCCGTTCTTGGGTTCTGTGAGTCTGCTGCAGTTTTGTTCCTTCAGTTTTTTTTCTTAGTTCTTATACTCCACATATGAGTGAAATCATTTGGTACTTGTCTTTTTCAGCTTGGCTTATTTCACTGAGCATAATACCCTCTAGCTCTATCCATGTTGTTGCAAATGGTAGGATTTGTTTTCTTCTTATGGCTGTATAATATTCCATTGTGTATATGTACCACCTCTTCTTCATCCATTCATCTACTGATGGACACTTAGGTTGCTTCCGTTTCTTGGCTATTATAAATAGTGCGGTGATAAACATAGGGGTGCATCTGTCTTTTCCAAACTGGGCTGCTGCATTCTTAGGGTAAATTCCTAGGAGTGGAATTCCTGGGTCAAATGGTATTTCTATTTTGAGTTTTTTGAGGAACCGCCATACTGCTTTCCACAATGGTTGAACTAATTTGCATTCCCACCAGCAGTGTAGGACGGTTCCCTTTTCTCCACATCCTCGCCAACATTTGTTATTGTTTGTGTTTTGGATGTTGGCTATCCCCACTGGTGTGAGGTGGTATCTCATTGTGGTTTTAATCTGCATTTCTCTGATTAGTAATGTGGAGCATCTTTTCATGTGCCTGTTTGGCCATCTGAATTTCTTCTTTGGAGAAGTGTCTATTCATGTCCTCTGCCCATTTGTTTTTTTTTTTATAAGTTTATTTTGATATCATTAATCTACAATTAAATGAGTACTATTATGGTGATTACACTAACCCCCTTCATCAGGTGCCCCCCTCCAACCCCATTACAGTCACTCTCCATCAGCGTAGTGAGATGCCACAGAGTCACTACTTGTCCTGTCTGGGTTGTACAGCCCTCTCTGTGCCCCCCCAACATTACATCTGTTAATGCCCATTTCTTAACTGGATTATTTTCTCTTTCTTTTTTGAGGTGTGTGAGTTCTTTAAATATTTTGGATGTCAACCCCTTATCGGATACGTCATTTATGAATATATTCTCCCATATTGTAGGAAGTCTTTTTGTTCTCCTGATGGTGTCCTTTGCTGTACAGAAGCTTTTCAGCTTCACATAGTCCCACTTGTTCATTTTTGCTTTTGTTTCCCTTGCCCGGGGAGATATGTTCATGAAGAAGTCGCTCATGTTTATGTCCAAGAGATTTTTGCCTATGTTTTTTTCTAAGAGTTTTATGGTTTCATGACTTACATTCAGGTCTTTGATCCACCTTGAGTTTACCTTTGTGTATGGGGCTAGACAGTAGTCAGTTTCATTCTCTTACATGTAGCTGTCCAGTTTTTCCAACACCAGCTGCTGAAGAGGCTGTCATCTCCCCATTGTATATCCAAGGCACTTTTATCAAATGTTAATTGACTGTATATGTTTGGGTTAATGTTTGGATTTTCTATTCTGTTCCACTGGTCTGTGGGTCTGTTTTTGTGCCAATACAAATTGTCTTGATTACTGTGGCTTTGTAGTAGGGCTTGAAGTCAGGGAG
>JAVSCE010009042.1:0-15943 GCA_032199065.1 Smutsia gigantea
CATTAGTTCCTACTCTGTTCTTCTGAATACTCTGGCATGGTCACTGGGTCTCTAAAGTGAAGTACTCTAAAATGAAAAGGATTTTCCACTACACGGTTTCTCTTAATACTCAAAATAGGCTATTATGAAATATCACAATCAGGAACTTAACTTACTTGCTATTATTACTCATTTTTAGATTAAAGCATAGAACTTGAAGACACTGGTATTCTTTTCTGTCACAGAATTATGTTAAAGAGTTAAATGTCTCCAAAATATGTAGAATAACACCCATGTTCCATATGGTCCTGAAGGAGGTGTTTCCACGTTACCAGTAACTTTTACCAAACATGTGACAAAAAATTATGACTGAGAACGCCCTACAAGGTATGTTACTAAAAATGAAACAATAATCATTCTCAGGGGAAAATTACCTATGCTCTTCTAAAGATAGTACTAACACAGTCAATTCATTAGATTAAATTAATATGAGATAATAAACATTAGAACTATGGTTTTATAAAATCTTATAAATCTTGATTTTGTATTAGCCAGAAAAGAAACATGAGCTTGAAATGCTGAATGCTACATCTATAGTTCACATAATTCAGAACATGTCCATGATATAATTAGACATATTCAGAATGAAACTTCCAGACTATACACCCTATCAATGATAACACCTTAAGGTTTTGGGCTAGTGACTACTTGAGAAACTATGAAGTAAAAGTGCATATTGTATCTTTATAGTATTAAAATAATGGTTTAGAATTAAAGAAATCCAAAGGATTAGGGTATACACCAACACAGGTGGTACCAAAATAAGTAGCAAAAGAGAAAACTAGAAACCCCCAAAAAATTCTGACTAAATTTAAAAGTACAGGTGACAATAGTATTAGATAAGCTTTGGAACAAATGAATGGTTTATTTTTAAATTTTATTTTGGTATCATTAATCTACAAGTACATGTGCAATATTATGGTTATTAAACTACCCCCTTCATCAGGTCCCCCCACTTCAACCCCAATACAGTTACTGTCCATCAGCATAGTGAGATGCTATAGAAGCACTACTTGTCTTCTCTGAGTTGTACAGCCCTCCCCATGCCCGCCCAACATTACGTCTGCTAATCGTAATGCCCCTTTTTCCATTCTTATCCCTCCCTTCCCACCCATCTTCCCCACTCCCTTTCCCTTTCGTAACTATTAGTCCATTCTTCGGTTCTGTGAGTCTGCTGCTGTTTTGTTCCTTCAGTATTTTTCTTTGTTCTTATACTCCACATATGAGTGAAATCATTTGATACTTGTCTTTTTCGGCTTGGCTTATTTCACTGAGCGTAATACCCTCTAGCTCCATCCATGTTGTTGCAAATGGTAGGACCTGTTTTCTTCTTAAGGATGAAAAATATTCCAGTGTGTATATATACCACATCTTCTTTATCCATTCATCTACTGATGGACACTTAGGTTGCTTCCATTTCTTGGCTATTGTAAATAGTGCTGCAATAAACATAGGGGTGCAGATGTTTTTCAAACTGTGCTGCTGCATTCTTAGGGTAAATTCCTAGGAGTGGAATTCCTGGGTCAAATGGTATTTTGAGTTTTTTGAGGAACCTCCATACTGCTTTCCACAATGGTTGAACTAATTTGCAGTCCCACCAGCAGTGTAGGAGGATTCCCTTTTTTCCACATCCTCGCCAACATTTGCTGTTGTTTGTGTTTTGGATGTTGGCCATCCTCACTGGTGTGAGGTGATATCTCATTGTGGTTTTAATCTGCATTTCTGTGATGATTAGCGATGTGCAGCATCTTTTCATGTGCCTGTTGGCCATCTGAATTTCTTCTTTGGAGAAGTGTCTATTCATGTCCTCTGCCCATTTCTTAATTGGACTATTTGCTTTCTGTTTGTTGAGGTGCATGAGTTCTTTATATATTTTGGATGTCAACCCCTTATCGGATACGTCATTTATGAATATATTCTCCCATACTGTAGGAT
Source organism: Smutsia gigantea (assembly GCA_032199065.1). NCBI lineage: Eukaryota > Metazoa > Chordata > Mammalia > Pholidota > Manidae > Smutsia > Smutsia gigantea. The sequence goes on from JAVSCE010009042.1 coordinate 1,975, forward strand.
ATCTTTTTGCTTTACTGATGGTGTCCTTTGCTGTACAGAAGCTTTTCAGCTCGATATAATCCCACTTGTTCATTTTTGCTTTTGTTTCCCTTGCCCGGGGAGATATGTTCATGAAGAAGTCGCTCATGTTTATGTCCAAGAGATTTTTGCCTGTTTTTTTCTAAGAATTTTATGGTTTCATGACTTACATTCAGGTCTTTCATCCATTTGGAGTTTACCTTTGTGTATGGAGCTAGACAGTAGTCCAGCTTCACTCTCTTCTACGTAGCTGTCCAGTTTTGCCAACACCAGCTGCTGAAGAGGCTCTCACCACCCCATTGTGTATCCAAGGCTCCTTTATCAAATACTAATTGACTGTATATGTTTGGGTTAATGTTTGGATTTTCTATTCTGTTCCCTGGGCTGTGGGTCTGCTTTTGTGCCAACACCAAATTGTCTTGATTACTGTGGCTTTGTAGTAGAGCTTGAAGTCTGGGAGCGTAATTTCCCCTGTATTATTCCTCCTTCTCAGGATTGCTTTGGCTATTTGGGGTCTTTTGTGGTTCCATATGAATTTTAGAATTATTTGTTACAGTTCACTGAAGAAAACTGTTGGTAGTTTGATAGGGATTGCATTGAATCTGTACATTGCTTTAGGTAGTATAGCCATTTTGACAATATTTATTCTTACTAGCCAAGAGCATGGGATGAATTTCCATTTGTTAGTGTCCTCCTTAATTTCTCTTAAGACTGTCTTGTAGTTTTCAGGGTATAGGTCTTTCACTACCTTCATTAGGTTTATTCCTAGGTATTTTATTCTTTTTGATGCAATTGTGAATTGAATTGTTTTTCTAATTTCTCTTTCTGTTAATTCATCGTTAGTGTATAGGAAAGCAACAGATTTCTGTGTGTTAATTTTGTATCCTGCAACTTGCTGAATTCAGATATTAGTTCTAGTAGTTTTGGAGTGGAGTCTTTAGGATTTTTTATGTACAATATCATGTCATCTGCAAATAGTGACAATTTGACTTCTTCTTTACCAATCTGGATGCCTTGTATGTCTTTGTTTTGTCTGATTGCTGTGGCTAGGACCTCCAGTACTATGTTGAATAACAGTGGAGAGAGTGGGCATCCCTGTCTTGTTCCCGATCTTAGATGAAAAGCTTTCAGCGTCTCGCCGTTAAGTATGATGTTAGCTGTGGGTTTGTCATATAGCCTTTATGATGTTGAGGTACTTGCCGTCTATACCCATTTTGTTGAGAGTTTTAATCAGGAATGGATGCTGAATTTTGTCAAATGCTTTTTCAGCATCTATGGAGATGATCATGTGGTTTTTGTTCTTCTTTTGTTGATGTGGTGGATGATGTTGATGGATTTTCGAATGTTGTACCATCCTTGCATCCCTGGGATGAATCCCACTTGATCATGGTGTATGATCCTCTTGATGTATTTTTGAATTCGGTTTGCTAATATTTTGTTGAGTATTTTTGCATCTACGTTCATCAGGGATATTGGTCTGTAATTTTCTTTTTTGGTGAGGTCTTTGCCGGTTTTGGTATTAGAGTGATGCTGGCTTCATAGAATGAGTTTGGAAGTATTCCCTCTCTTCTATTTTTTGGAAAACTTTAAGGAGAATCGGTGTTATTTCTTCTCTATATGTCTGGTAGAATTCAGAGGTGAATCCATCAGGTCCCGGGGGTTTTGTTCTTGGGTAGTTTTTTGATTACCGATTCAATTTCGTTGCTGGTGATTGGTCTGTTTAGTTTTTCTGTTTCTTGCTTGGTCAGTCTTGGAAGGTTGTATTTTTCTAAGAAGTTGTCCATTTCTTCTATGTTTTCCAGCTTGTTAGCATATAGATTCTCATAATATTCTCTTATGATTCTTTGTATTTCTGTGGGGTCCGTCGTGATTTTTCCTTTCTCATTTCTGATTGTGTTTATGTGTGTACATTCTCTTTTTCTCTTAATGAGTCTGGCTAGGGGTTTGTCTATTTTGTTTATTTTCTCAAAGAACCAGCTCTTGGTTTCATTGATTTTTTCCATTGTTTTAGTCTTCTCAATTTTATTTATTTCTTCTCTAATCTTTATTATGTCCCTCCTTCTCGTGACTTTGGGCCTCATTTGTTCTTCTTTTTCCAATTTCAGTAATTGTGTCTTTAGACTATTCATTTGGGAATGTTCTTCCTTCTTTAAATAGGCCTGGATTGCAATATACTTTCCTCTTAGAACTGCCTTTGCTGCGTCCCACAGAAGTTGTGGCTTTGTGTTGTTGTTGTCATTAGTCTCCATATATTCTTTGATTTCTGTTTTGATTTGGTCGTTAACCCATTGATTAATTAGGAGAGTGTTGTTAAGTCTCCATGTATTTGTGAGCTTTTTGATTTCTTTCTAAAATTTATTTCTAGTTTTATACCTTGGTGATCTGAGAAGTTGCTTGGTAGGATTTCAATATTTTTGAAATTACTGAGGTTCTTTTTGTGGCCTACTATGTGGTCTATTCTGGAAAATGTTCCATGTGCACTTGAGAAGAATGTGTAACCTGTTGCTTTTGGGTGTAGAGTTCTGTAGATGTCTGTTAGGTCCATCTGTTCTAGTGTGTTGTTCAGTGCCTCTGTGTCTTTACTTATTTTATGTCTGGTTGATCTGTCCTCTGGAGTGAGTAGTGTGTTGAAGTCTCCTAACATGAATGCATTGCTGTCTATTTCCTCCTTTAATTCTGTTAGTATTTGTCTCACATATGCTGGCGCTCCTGTGTTGGGTGCATATATATTTATAATGGTTATATCTTCTTGTTGGACTGACCCCTTTATCATTATGTAATGTCCTTCTTTATCTTTTGCTACTTTCTTCGTTTTGAAGTCTATTTTGTCTGATACAAGTACTGCCACACCTGCTTTTTTCTCTTTGTTGTTTGCATGAAATATCTTTTTCCATCCCTTCACTTTTAGTCTGTGTGTTTCTTTGGGTTTGAGGTGAGTCTCTTGTAAGCAGCATATAGATGGGTCTTGCTTTTTATCCATTTTGTTACTCTGTGTTTTTTGATTGGTGCATTCAGTCCATTTACATTTAGGGTGATTATTGATAGATATGTACTTATTGCCATTGCTGGCTTTAGATTCATGGTTACCAAAGGTTCAAGGGTTGCTTCTTTACTATCTAACAATATAACTTAACTTTCTTGTTAAGTTAGTGTAAAAACCGTCTGATGTTTCTTTATCTCTCTCCCTTCTTATTCTTCCTCCTCCATTCTTTATATACTAGATGTTTTATTCTTTGCCTTTAGTTAGTATTTGGATGGTCTGTTTTCTTTGCTATGATATTATTTTCTCTGGTGACATCTTTTTTGCCTTAGCGGTGCTTCTCTCTAGAGCAGTCCGTTTAAGATATCCTGTATTGGTGGCTTATGAGAGGCAAACTCTCTCAACTTTCATTTGTCTGGAAATTGTTTAATCTCTCCGTCATACTTAAATGAAAATCGTGCTGGATACAATATTTTTGGTTCGAGGCCCTTCTGTTTCATTACGTTAAATAAATCATGCCATTCTCTTCTGGCCTGTAAGGTTTCTGTTGAGAAGTCTGATGATAGTCTGATGGGTTTTCCTTTGTAGGTGATCTTTTTTCTCTCTCTAGCTGCCTTTAATACTCTGTCTTTTTCTTTGATCTTTGCCATTTTAATTATTATGTGTCTTGGTATTGTCTTCCTTGGGTCCCTTGTGTTGGGAGATCTGTGGGCTTCCATGGACTGCGAGACTGTTTCCTTCCCTAGCCTGGGAACGTTTTTAGCAATTATTTCTTCAAAGACACTTTCTATCCCTTTTTCTCTCTCTTCTTCCTCTGGTACTCCTATAATGCGAATATTGTTCCGTTTGGATTGGTCACACAGTTCTCTTAATATTCTTTCATTCCTAGAGATCCTTTTATCTCTCTCTGCCTCAGCTTCTCTGTATTGCTGTTGTGATTTCTATTCCATTAACAGTCTCTTGCATCTCATCCAGTCTGCTGTTAAGCCCGTCGATCGCTTGTCTGATTTCTGCATTTTCCTTCCTCACTTCCCTCACTTCCTCCCTCAGTTCTTGCACATTTCTCTGTAGGTCCATTAGCATGGTTATGACTTTTATTCTGAATTCTTTTTCAGGAAGACTGTGCATTTCCATCCCTTCAGGCTCCCTCTCTGGGGTTGTCTGGTTGATCTTAGTCTGAACCATATTCCTCTGTCTTTTCATTCTATAGAAGTGGTCGCTGGTAGTTGCCACATATGTCAGCTGGGCTCTTTAAGGCTTTACAAAGAAAAAAATGCGAAGGAAAGATAAGAAAAGAAAAAAGAAAGAGAAGAAAAAACAAAAAGCAAAACAAAGAAAACAAGACAAAACAACAAAAAAAGGAAAAAAAACGCTCACCGAGAGTAGATTCTGTGGGGATGCTGTAGGTGGCGCTGTTGCTCCAGTATTCTGCAGCCGTGGCCGTGCTACTCTGCAGGGCCCTTTATCGCTCTGGCAGGGGTGGGAACGAATGGGAGGCTGTTGATCTCTGAGAGAAGTTTAAGTGCAGCCACCCTTTCCCTGTCGCCAGCTAAGAGGTCCCAAACTCCCCAGGCCTCCCAGCCTGCTGGGCTGAGTGTGCTGGGGCGATCCGGCTCCTCTGCTGAGCTCCTGTCTCTTTAAGACCACTGAAAGAAGCGTGTGCTTTTTTTTTTTCCTTCTTGGGAGCCAGCTGCAAGCACCCGCGCGTGTTCCCCACTCAGATCCTGCACCCTCTGTCTCTCCAATCTCCGCTACACCGCACGATGTGCGACAGCGCTCCCGGTGCAGATCACCAGGGCTGGTTATTTCACGGGGTGTAGTACTTCCACTCCCTCCCGGCTCTGAATCCTCTCCTCCTGCCAGTGCGCTGGGGTGGGTGAGTGCTCGGGTCCCTCCAGGTCACGGCTCCATATCTTACCCGCCTCGCAGGGTGCCGTGTCCTCTCAGGTGCAGCTGCACGCTGTGCACTTTCCTGTGTATTCTGGTCTCTCTTGTAGGAATAGTTGTATTTGCTGTATTTTCATAGATATATATAGTTTTGGGAGGAGATTTCTGCCCCCCTGCTCATGCCGCCATCTTCCCGGAAGTCCTGAATGTTTTTGTTTTAACTATTTAATCATTTTTCAGATATGGCAGGCACTAAAATATATGTATGTAGCCTGTACCTTATATATATTCATCATATATACATATACGTATATATATGTAACCTGTACCTTATATATATTCATATATGTAATATACATTATCTTTAATTTTCAGAATAACCTTTAAGTGTATATGTTACTGTACCCACTTTATGAATGAGAAATCTATGGATCATAACAGCCTACTGACTTGGCCAATAAGTAGTAGAAGTTTAAGTCAAGGAATGTCAGGATCCAGAATTTACCATCTTTCCCTATACCTCTCATGACAACAACATTCTGTCCCTAGAGAACACACTGGCCTTGGTATCAAAGGTAGAGTAAAACCCCAAGAGAGGGTACTCCTGGGTGGTACAAGTGACCACACAGCAAGCTAGAGGGATTGCTAAATCACAGCATAAGGTCTGATTAGACTCAAACAGGCCTGTGTCTGAATTCTGGCTCCATTTTGTACTAGTTGTGTGATTCTGGCCAAGTTACTTCACCTCTCCATGCCTGAGTTTCCAGAGAGTATTATGCTTAGTGAAATAAGCCAGGCAGAGAAAGATAAATACCACATGATTTCACTTATTTGTGGAGTATAAAAACAAAGCAAAACAGAAGGAAAAAAAGAGCAGTAGACTCAGACACTGAGAAGTGACTAGTGGTTACCAAAGCGGAGGGGTTAGCCTAAATAGTAGGGGGAGACTGACGGGGATAAAGGGGCATAATAATTCACAATCACAATATAAGTTGAACATGGGGATGGTAGTACAGCATGGAGAATATAGTCAATGATTCTGTAATATCTTTCTACATTGATAGGTATTAACTGCACTAGAGGGGTGAGGATTTAATAACATGGGTAACTGCTGAACCTCTGTGTTGTATATTTGAAACAACGTAAGATTGTATATCAATGACACTTCAATTAAAAAAGGCATCAAAATTGCACAGGAAACAAGAAAACTATAGTTTTCTCAGAGAGAAAGAACAGAACAGACATTACAATAACATTAGTGACTGCTTCTTATGTGTTCCAATTATGTTGGACTTTTAAACCTTGGCTGAAAAGCAAAAATAAACAAGGTGGACTACATTAAACTAAAAAGCTTCTGTACAACATAAGAAACAATCAGCAAAATGACACTGCAGAATATTAGAAAATACTGCAAACCATCTCTCTAGTAAGAGGTTGCTATCCAAAATATACAAGGAACTCGTACAACTCAATTATCAAAAAAACAAATAATCTGATTGAGAAACAGACAGAGACTATGAATATATATTTTTCAAAAGACATACAGATGGCCCACAGGTACATGAAAAGGTACTCAACATCACTTATCATCAGGGAAATGGAAATCAAAATCACGAGATATCATCTCACCCCTATTAAGGTGTCTATTATCAAAACAGACAAATGTTGGAGAAGCAGTGGAAAAAAGGAGCACTTGTGCTTTGTTGGTGGGAATGTAAATTGGGATAGCCATTCCGAAACGCAGTAGGGAGGTTCATCAAAAAATTAAAAATAAAGCTCCCACATGATCCAGCAATCCCACTGCTGCATACATATCTGAAGGAAATGAAATCACTAACCCAGAGAGACATCTGAACCCCCATGTTCATTGTAGCATTATGCACAATAGCCAACATGGAAACAATCTAAGTGCCTTTGACAGATGGATAAAGAAAATGCAGTATATATACACAATGGAATATTATTCAGCCATTAAAAAGAAGGAAATCTTGCCTTTTGTGACAACATGGATAGCCCTTTAGGGCATTATGCTAAGTAGAATAAGTCAGACAGAGAAAAACACTGTAGTGTATGCTCTCACTTACACACAGAATCTACAAAAGCCAAACTCAGAAGTAGAGAGTAGTAGAACATTGGTTGCCAAGTGTTGGGGAGAGGGGGAAGTAGTAAGACACTGGTCAAAGGGTAAAAACTTCCAGCTACAAGATACATACATTCTGGGTATTTAAGGCACAGCTTGCTGAATATAGTTAACAATACTGCATTATGTATTTGAAAGTTGCTAAGAGAGTAAAATTTGAATGTTATTACCACACACATACACAAAAGGTAATTGTGTGAGGGGATAGAGGTGTTAACTACCCTTTGTGATAATCATTTCACAATCTATATGGGTATCAAATCTTCATGCTGTACACCTTAAACTTACATACAAGTCAACAGCTCAATAAATCTGGAAGAAAAATAACCTCGGTTGAGAGGGAAAGAAATTATAGGTCAGAAAATGATATTAGAAAAGTTTGGTTAGGAAAGAGTATTATAGTAAATATTCTGAAATTTCAAAATACTGTGCTGATATGGTAATTTACATTAATTAGAGTAACATTACATTGCATGCTTATAGGAGCCCATAAATAAAAACACTTTTAGGTGACTAGATAGGTAGGGAAAGGTCTTGTTTAAATTTGAGTATTTGCAGGCCCTGAAGAAGCAAGATCCTCTGAGATATTCAAAGAATTACTTCTAAGTTCTTCACAACAGATTCAATACAAAATTCCTATTTATATATTTTGATGGACTGTAATAATCAACAGCAAAGGATATATACATAATTCACTTATCTATAAAGTATAATCACATACTTTTTTTATTATAGTATCATTGATATACAATCTTATGAAAGTTTCATGTGAACAACATGGTGGTTTCAACATTCACCCATATTATCGAGTCCTTACCCACCTCCACTGCAATCACTGTCTATCAGCATAGTAACATGTTATCAAGTCATTACTCATCTTCTCCATAATCACATGCATTTTTATAAAGAAATTCACTAGGCTTGTAATTAATACTTTAACAATCTTGTATTTACAGATTCAATGCAATCCCTGTCAAAATATCAACAGCATTTTCAATGAACCAAAGCCAATAATCCTCTATGATTTTTTCCAAATTCATATGGAACCACAAAAGACCACAAATAGCCAAAGCAATCCTGAGGGAGAAGAACAAAGCTGGGAATATTACGCTCCCTGACTTTGAGCTATACTACAAAGCTTCAATAATCAGAACAGTATGGTACTCGCACAAGAACAGGCCCATAGATCACTGGTACAGAACAGAGATCCCAGGTATAAACCCACACATATATAGTAAATTAATATACAATAAAGGATCCATGAATATAAAATGGGGAAAAGACATCCTCTTTAACAACTGGTGCTGGGAAAACTGGACAGCTACCTGTAGAGAATGAAACTGGATTATTGTCTAACTCCATACACAAAAGTAAACTCAAAATGGATCAAAAACCTAAATATAAGACATTAAACCATAAAACTCCTAGAAGAAAACATAGACAAAAATCTACTGAATACAAGCTTGAGCAATTTTTTCCTGGACACAGTTCCTCAGGTAATGGAAACAAAATAAAAAATGAACAAATGGAACTACATCAAACAAAAAGCTTCTGTACAGAAAGGACATCATCAACAGAACAAAAAGACATCCTACAGTATGGGAATATATTTGTAAATGACTCATCCGATAAAGAGTTAACATCCAAAATATATAAAGAATTCATATGCCCCAACAACAAAAAAACAAATCACCCAATTAAAAAAATAGGTGGAGGACCTGAACAGAAATTTATCCAAAGAAGAAATACAGACAGCACATGAAGCCACTCCACATCACTAATCATCAGGGAAATTCAAGTTAAAACCACAATAATATATCATCTCATACTAGTTAGACTGTCCAAAAGACACAAAATGACAAATGTTGGCAAGTATGTGAAAAAATGGGAACCCTTCTACACTGTTAGTGGGAATGTAAACTGGTGCAGCCACTATGGAAAGCAGTACGGAGGTTCCTCAAAAAACTAAAAATAGAAATACCATTTGACCCAGTAACTGCACTTCTAGGAATTTAGCCGAAGAAAACAAAATCTCTGATTTAAAAAGATATGCCCTCCTATGTTTATTGCTCCATTATTTACAGTAGCCAAGATACGGAAGCAATCAAAGTGTCCATCAATAGATGAATGGATAAAGAAGAAGTGGTACATATACACACTAGAATATTACTCAGCCATAAAAAAAGCAATCCTGCCATTTGCAGCAACATGGATGGACCTAGAGGGTATTATGCTAAGTCAAATAAGCCTTGGCCAAGAAAGACAAATACCCTATGATTTCACTTATTTGTGGAATCTGAAAACAAAACAAAACAGCAGAAGACAGAGACACTGAGAAGTGATTGGTGGTTACCATGGAGGAGGAGTTGGGGTAGAAGGGTGAGTGGGATAAAAGGGAACAAAAATTATCAATCATAATATAATTTGGCCATGGGGACAGTAATACAGCATGAAGAATATAACCAATGATTCTGTAACATCTTCCTATGTTGACAGATAGTAGCGGCACTACTGGGGGTGAGGATTTAGTAATACAGGTAACTGTTGAACCACTGTGTTGTATACTTGAAACCACTAATATTGTATATAAATGATATTTCAATTAAAAAAAATCTTGTTACCATTTCCTTTAGTTGAAAAAGATCCTACATCTAGCTTTTCTTTGTGCAGACTGTAAGTAAAAAATATATATTGTCTCCAGTGGAGTTAAATCCAAACACAGTGCAAAGATTTCTTCCACAACTTCATCACCTAAGTACTTCTAATTACAGTATAAGACATATATATGGAGAGCATTTTATGACCAGAAAATATTAACACAAATATTTACTCATAAATTTGAAAACTTCTTTTCCACATGTTATCCAGCAACCAAAAAGGAACCTGAAAACATCATGAAAGAGTTTAATTCCAAACCTCTTTCAATTTTTTAATCAGCCTTTTTCCTTACTATTAGCCAAATGCAGTGTAGCATTTTCTTGGAAGTGTGCCAAAAATGAATCATTTAAGCCTTCCAGCCTTTTATAAGACATTCAAAATAAACAAAAAGAAAATACACACTTCATAAAAATGTTTAAAAATAAAAGAAATAAACATTAATATCTTCAAGGTTAGAATGACTTTTTATAAATGGGAAAACCACCAAGGCATTTTCACTGCAGAAAATATGGAAAATACTAAAAAAGGTAAAAAAATAAGAAATACAAATATCCCCAACACTCAAAATAATATCTGAGCACAATTTTTCTGGGGTCTGAGTATTTTTTTCCTATGCAAGTACATATGTATTTATAAAATTTCTATTATTATGGTTGTACAACGCCGTGAAAGTACTAAAATGTCATTAATGGTGAATTTTATGTTATGCATATTTTACCAAAATAAAAAATACTTAATTTGGAACATACTATGTTTTCTTCCTGTATCCCATTTTCCTCTACCCACTCCTCAGAATTTTTTGCTTACCATTCCCATGTATATTTTTTAAGTGATCTGGATTTTTTTTTAATTTATATAAATACTATATGTGAAGTGCATTTACTTCCCTTGACTACACAGGAACCAAACTCTCAGCTAACAACACTTACTTTGGAACCCAAAAGACTCATGGCTTTAGCCCCACTTGTCACTCTACTGTCTGATTCATTTCAGGTTCACAGAAAAGTTTATTTTTTTTAATGTAGCTAAGTCTTTTGATTTTGATTTTATTTTATTTAGCATTTCTACTGGAGAAGCGGGGGCTCAAAGTATGAATTTACAAGAATCATGTTATTCAGAAGTGCCCCTACTCAACTGTTAAAAGCAAATAAAATCAAGTAAGAAATTGGTGAAGGGGATAAAGAAGTACAAACTTCCAATTATAAAATAATTAAGTCATGGGGATGAAAAGTACAGCATAGGGAATATAGTCAATAATATTGTAATAACTGTATATATACACTAACCATAGTGAGCTGGGTAGTGAGTCAGTGTAGATAACAGCTGATTCGCTATATTGCACACCTGAAAGTAATATAATGTCAACTACACTTCAATATGAAAAAATTTTTAATAAAAATAAAAACAGATATACACTTCCGGGAAGATGGCGGTGTGAGCAGGGTGGCAGAAATCTCCTCCCAACACTATATTTATCTATGAAAACACAGCAAATACATCTATTCCTAAAAGAGAGAAGAGAATACACAGGAAAGCACACAGCGTGCAGCTACACCCGAGAGCACTCGGCACCCCAAGAGGCGGGTAAGATACGGAGCCGCGACCCGGTGGGACCCAACCACTCCCCCACCCCAGCGCACCGGCGGGAGGAGAGGATTCAGAGCCGGGAGGGAGTGGAAGTACACCCCGTGAAGTAGCCAGCCCCGGTGATCTGCGCAGGGAGCACTGAGCCACATTGCGCAGGGCAGTGCAGATTGGCAAGACAGGGGCAGGATCTGAGCGGGGAACATGCCAGGGTGCTTGCAGCCGGCTCCCGGGAAGGAAAAAAAAAAACCGCGTGCTTTCTTCAGTGGTCTTAAAGAGACAGGAGCCCAGCGGAGGAGCCGGATCGCCCCAGCACACTCAGCCCAGCAGGCTGGGAGTCCTGGGGAGTTTCAGACACCTTAGCTGGCGACTGACGAAGTGTAGCCATACTTACACTTCTCACTGAGATCAACAGCCTCCTATTCGTTCCCACCCATGCCAGAGCGATAAAGGGCCCTGCGGAGCGGCGCAGGCACAGCTGTGGAATAGTGGGGCAATAGCACCACCTACAGCATTCCCACAGAATCTACGTCCGGTGGGCTTTTTTTTGTTTTGTTTTTTGTTTTGTCTTTTCTTTCTTTTTTTCTTTCTTTCTTTCTTTCTTCTTTTTTTTCTTTTTTATTTCTTTCTCTATTTTTTTTCTTCTCTTTTTAAAGTCTTAAAGACCCCAGCTGACATACGTGGCAACTATCAGTGGCCAATTCTATAGCCATGAAAAGACAGAGGAATATGGTTCAGACCAAAATCAACCAGACAACCCCAGAGAGGGAGTCTGAAGGGATGGAAATGCACAGTCTTCCTGAAAAAGAATTCAGAATAAAAGTCATAACCATGCTGATGGACCTACAGAGAAAGGTGCAAGAGCTGAGGGAGGAAGTAGGGAACTGAGGAAAGACAATGCAGAAATCAGACAAGCGATTGACGGGCTTAACAGCAGAATGGATGAGATGCAAGAGACTGTTAATGGAATAGAAATCACAACAGCAATACAGAGAAGGTGAGGCAGAGAGAGATAAAAGGATTTCTAGGAATGAAAGAATATTAAGAGAACTGTGTGACCAATCTAAATGGAACAATATTCGCATTATAGGAGTACCAGAGGAAGAAGAGAGACAAAAAGGGATAGAAAGTGTCTTTGAAGAAATAATTGCTGAAAACTTCCCCATGCTGGGGAAGGAAATAGTCTCGCAGTCCATGGAAGCCCACAGATCTCCCAACACAAGGGACCCCAGGAAGACAACACCAAGACACATAATAATTAAAATGGCAAAGATCAAAGATAAGGACAGAGTATTAAAGGCAGCTAGAGAAAGAAAAAAGATCACCTTCAAAGGAAAACCCATCAGACTAACATCAGACTTCTCAACAGAAACCGTACAGGCTAGAAGAGAATGGCATGATATATTTAACACAATGAAACAGAAGGGCCTCGAACTAAGAATACCGTATCCAGCACGATTATCATTTAAGTATGATGGAGGGATTAAACAATTTTCAGACAAGCAAAAGGGGAGAGAATTTGCCTCCCATAAACCACCTCTACAGGACATCTTAAAGGAACTGCTCTAGAGGGAAGCACTTCTAAGGCTAAAAAGCTGTCACCAGAGAAAATAAAATCATAGCAAAGAAAGCAGACCATCCAAAACTAACTACAGGCAAAGAATAAAACACCTAGTATATAAAGAATGGAGGAGGAAGAATAAGAAGGGAGAGAAATAAAGAAACATCAGACTGTGTTTACAATAACTTAACAAGAAAGTTAAGTTAGATTGTTAGATAGTAAAGAAGCAACCCTTGAACCTTTGGTAACCACGAATCTAAAGCCAGCAATGGCAATAAGTACATATCTTTCTATAATCACCCTAAACGTAAATGGACTGAATGCACCAATCAAAAGACACAGAGTAACAGAATGGATAAAAAAGCAAGACCCATCTATATGCTGCCTACAAGAAACTCACCTCAAACGCAAAGATATCCCCAGATTAAAAGTGAAGGGATGGAAAAAGATATTTCATGCAAACAACAAGGAGAAAAAAAGCAGGTATTGCAGTACTTGTATCAGACAAAATAGACTTCAAAACGAAGAAAGTAGCAAGAGATAAAGAAGGACATTACATAATGATAAAAGGGTCAGTCCAACAAGAAGAAATAACCATTATAAATATATATGCACCCAACACAGGAGCGCCAGCATATGTGAGACAAATACTAACAGAATTAAAGGAGGAAATAGACAGCAATGCATTCATGTTAGGAGACTTCAACACACTACTCACTCCAAAGGACAGATCAACCAGACATAAAATAAGTAAAGACACAGAGGCACTGAACAACACACTAGAGAGATGGACCTAACAGAAATCTACAGAACTCTACACCCAAAAGCAACAGGATACACATTCTTCTCAAGTGCACATGGAACATTTTCCAGAATAGACCACATACTAGGCCACAAAAAGAACCTCAGTAATTTCAAAAATATTGAAATCCTACCAACTAACTTCTCAGATCACTAAGGTATAAAACTAGAAATAAATTTTAGAAAGAAATCAAAAAGGCTCACAAATATGTGGAGACTTAACAACACTCTCCTAATTAATCAATGGGTTAACGACCAAATCAAAACAGAAATCAAAGAATATATGGAGACTAATGACAACAATAACACAAAGCCACAATTTCTGTGGGACGCAGCAAAG